>JBBJLR010139227.1:5941-16508 GCA_037577145.1 Brachypetersius gabonensis | reverse complement strand
TCATTATTGAATTAAAATGATGTCCTGGCTGTTGAAGCTGCTGTAGGTAGCAGGCGGGCATTAGGACCCAGGCGAAGTTACACGGCGCTGCTTGTTAGTGAGTAGCAACCGAGGCCTGTTTAGTAATATTTCTCTGGTAGCGCCGTTTGTACTCAGTTTAACAGAACGATCCTATGGGCTAAGGCTAAGCCCCTTCTTGTCTTTCCTTCCTAGAGACGTATACATCCGCACTAAAATATCAAGTTGAAAGTAATCATAGCTTGCGTAGTATAGACTCAGCTCCCAACCCAACTTTGTGAATAGATTCGCCCGATAAGAGTCTCATATTAACACAGCATGTTAACGCCGATAAACGGCCCACCACTAATAAATACATAAAATAAATAAAATTCAATGAATAAAAAAGTGTAAAAATATTTGATGTTAGTTACTGTAGTTTAGTTGCTTACTTATTTACATTACTTTTTAGAACATCAGATAGACAGGTGTTAACATCTCATTTTTAATCCTTGCTAACTGAAGCCTTGACTTTAACTCAACTGTGATGAAGCAGAATATCTATTACAAGCCAGTCCTTGTCCAACAGAGCCCGAGATCACAAAAGCCCCTGACTAAAAGGGCACAAATTCCACCAGACATCCTCAAGAGTTGAGGAAAGCCTTCACAGAAAAGGGGAGGCTGTTTTAGTCACAAAGATCCATATTTATGCTCATGATGTTAGAATGGGTTCTCTTTCAAACATTCCGTCGGTATGTCACTATGGGAATTGCCTTGGGCGTGACCAATCCTGGAAGCACTAATTGCACCACGTCTGTCGGTTGACAGACCAATCACGACAGTGATGCCGGAGTCCCGCCTCCCCATAATTATATATATATATATATATATATATATATCACTGTATGACGATCCTCACCTCATTCTAGTTCTGCAAGCCAGGGTGCGAAGAGCAAAGACTGCATTGTATGCCTGGTGGTGAAACACGCTCAGGTGGCAGTGCTGTCCGCACTGTTCCCCCTTCCCATCAAGGGTTCTGGAGAGAAGAGTGCGGGTGGCCCTTCCCTTTCGCCTCTGACCATTGTGGAGACGAAACAGCCCCGTGTATCATGCAGCTGGGGCGATTTTATGGACAAGTTTCCCCCGAGCTTCCTCCTCTTTTCCCGATCCTGGCAGAGGAAAGGGAGGAGGAGGACGACGATGACGAAGCGATCGCTCGTCTGTTGGAAGAGGACGGGGAGGAAGATGTTGACGACGCGATCCTACCGTCGACCCCAGACCGGCCGGGAAGCGCGTTAAGCGACGGGTCCCTGGCCTCGGCTCAGGTGGGGCTCGACCTGCTCGAAATGTGCAGGAGGGCGGCGGCTAAACTTTCTATCGATTGGCCGTCGCAGCAGGCAGGCCAGGGTATGGAGAGAGACCTGTATGATGGCAAGCGACTGCCGTCACCTGCTCCAGCTGTTAAACATGTCATTTCCGTGGTCCCTGCATGCGTTTCGGAAATGAAGCGTTTTTGGGACAAACCTTTTTCACACAGGGTCCCTGTGAAAGGGTTTTCTAGGTTGGATGTGCACAACATGGAGGAGCTATGGATGTCAAGCCCCCCTCCTGTTGAGCGGTCAATAGCACATCATCTTAATCCTAATTGCAGGGCAGCTTTTTCTTCTGCTTCAGCTTCACTACCAGGACGTACTGAGCCCTTAACAGCCTCAGTTTTCTAGAAGATCTACCGTTCTTCTCCCCTGGCAGTGAGGGCGCTGGTTATCAAGCAGAGCTCATGGAGGAGATGGGGAGGCAAATAGATGCTGGGTCACCAAACCCAGCCCTCTGGGAAGAGATATGCGTTATTGCGGTACTTGTGTTACGGACAAAGGGACAAGCAACAGCACTCTTGGAGTATCTGTTTGCCTCCCCCCAAAAAAACAGTTAATTTCTCCCCCTCCTTCCAAGAGAAGATGTGGGACTCGGGAATTGTTCACAGAAATGTCAAAAAGTTCTTTCGACCAGTTCAGCTGTGGAGTTGGCACCCCAGTGCCCTACAAAGAAGTTCTCCCCCCTCCACCCACAAGGTTGTCGGGAAAGGTGGAAGGTAGTTCGCAAAAGAACATTGGTGGTGTGGAAATAAAGACATTCCCTGTGCATCCAGGCAGTTGGCCCGAGGGCACAGCCTTTGAAAATGAAAAACACATAAAACCAAAAGTGCTCAATTCAGAGCTGCAATCCCCAGCTCTACCGCTAGATGGCGAGGCTGCGCCATTAGTACACAAGGGTTGCAGCGGTCCACTTGCTGTTCAAGTGGAGAGCTGGCACACATGCGCAGTACACCCCTGGGTTCTGTCTACGATAATGCGGGGTTATCGCTTGCAGTTTGCTGTAAAACCTCCTATGTTCAACAGTGTGCTGATGGCAGTCGCTGAGGGGAAATCTGTTCAGGTTTTAGAGGAAGAAATAGCCTCTTTATTAAGAAAAAGGGCAATTGGAGTTGTACCGCCAGAGGACAGTCATCAAGGCTTTTACTCCCCGTACTTAGTCATTCCCAAGAGAGGGGGAGGTCTCCGCCCCATTCTGGATTCGCGGACACTCAACAAACACCTACGAAAATACAAGTTCAAAATGCCCACATTCAAAACACGGTCACATTTTATTTGCGAGAAAGACTGGTTCACTTCGGTCGATCTGAAAGATGCATATTTCCATATAGGCATCTACCCAGCACACAGGAAATTCCTCAGGTTTGCCTATCAAGGCACAGCCTACGAATTTATGACTGTTCTGTTCGGGCTCTCACTGGCCCCACGGACGTTTTGCAGATGTATAGAAGCGGCTCCATCACCGCTGAGAACAGCAGGTCTCAGAGTGTCAGCTTATTTGGACGATCTCCTCCTTTGTTCTCCGTCTCGGCAGCAAGAGGAGACGGACACGAAGATGCTCGTGTCTCATTTGGAGAGCTTAGGTTTCAAGATAAACGAGACAAAAAGCTGCCTGGTGCCCACACAGGAAATAGTTTATCTAGGCCTCAGACTGAACTCAGATCAGAATCAAGCGTTTCTGTCAGAGGAGCACACCAGATCAATTCGCAGCAGTCTATCCCTTTTTCAAAAAGGGAGGAAAGTCCCATTCAGACTGTGTGTGCGCCTTTTGGGTCTAATGGCCTGAACAGTCTCAGTTATTCCTTTGGGACTGTTGCGAATGAGAGAGTTTCAGAATTGGACAACGGCACTACACTTATGTCCAAAAAGTCACCTCAACCGCAAAGTGATGGTGTCGGCACTTTGCATGCGCGTTCTCCGTTACTGGAAAATCCGCTCCTTCCTCGAATCCAGGACTCCGCTGGGAGCAGTTTCCAAGAGGAAGGTGGTAACGACGGATGCGTCGCTCTCTTGTTGGGTGGCAGTGTGCGAGGGCACTTTCATTAATTACGGGCAGATCTCCTGTCCAGGTGGAATCCTCGGTACAGCAAATGGACATTCCATTCTTCTCGCTAGCAAGAGACGGTGTGCCTATGGGTGTGGATGCCCTAGCCAAACGAACTGCTTTACGCGTTTCCTCCACTAAGCCTGATCATACCAAATCTAAGAAGGGTAAGAGAGTACGGTCGACTCAGTCATACTGATTGCCCCAAACTGGTCGGGGAAAGTGTGGCTGGCGGAGATAATGCCGCTTTATTCGACTGGCTGTGGCCTCTCACGCTATGCAGAGACCTCCTCTTGCAGGCACGCGGGGAGACATTCCCCCCCGCCCTGGACCGGGTTGCTCTTTGGGGTTGGCCCGTGAGAGGTTAAATTTGAATGCTACGGGGTTGCCTTCGAGGGTGATCCGAGACAATTCAGAACACGAGAGCTGCTTCAACACACTCTGCTTACGACAAGAAATGGAACGTTTTCGAGCAATGGTGCAAATATCCCATAGTGTGATACCGAAGGAAAGTTTGAAAGAGAACTTTAGGTTACTCACGTAACCCCGGTTCTCTGATAACATGAGTGAGGTATCTGACCACACTTCCCTCCTTGCAGTAGCACAGGGAAGAGATATGCTGAGAATGAGGTGAGGACCGTCATGCAGTGACATATATAGGGGGAGGCGGGACTCCCGCATCACTGTCGCGATTGGTCGGTCAACCGACAGACGTGGTGCAACTGAGGCTTCCAGGATTGTTCACGCCCGAGGCGATTCCCATAGTAAGATACCTCACTCATGTTATCAGAGAACCTGGATTACGTGAGTAACCTAAAGATGCCCTATGAACCAAGAAGTTGTGTGATAGATCATGTGTCCACACACTTTTGGCAATGGATAGCAACACTTTAAATAACAAACATTATTCAACTCAACAATAGGACATATTTGAAAAGCATCTATTCAGCCAATGAAATGTTTGACAAAAGTTGTTGCATTGATTAGTAGCTTTGATTAGCATTGAAAATACAAAGCCAAGACATCTTCAAACTCACATTTTTGTTATTGTCCTGCACAGACTGATCCTGTGCTTCATGGAGCTTAGTAATCATGTCATCCTTCTCCACGCATGCCATTATCAGATCAGACATCCTCTGCTCACGACACTCAAGGGTCTACAAAACAGCAATGAAGTCCCACAAAATAGAACTATATTCTCTGCAAACTGATTATAATAATATAATTTTAGGAGCAACGAACAACCTTCACCTGAGGCCTAATCCTCCCATAACACAAGTATAAACCGAACCCCAAAGCTAAACACTACTGAGACACAATTACATTGTTTACAATAGCAGAACACTTTAATGCTGGCAAACAGCATAAAGATTTCTACCTTTTTTATGTCCTCTAACTCCTTTGACAAGCTTCTCTGCACCTCCAGTTCTGTGAAGAAATGGAGAGTTACATCTTGAGTCATTGCTTTGCTTGTTTTTTTAAAAGAGGGGCATGCCATTGTCTAAGTATAAATGAGTTATAAATGAGGAGTAAATCCAAATCAATCACAGCAGTGGTGCTAGGAACCAGACAGAAAAGCTTAGTACTTTTAAAAGATATTTTACAGAGTTATTACAAGAAAAGAATTAGAAGTTGTAATGCATAATTGTATATTTTTTGACTTGCCACTATTTTACCTGCATTACATAAGCATACAGTAGGCTATATTTAGACTATTTTCTGGAGTTTATTTTGACTTTATACTATATTTTATATTGTTCTTGTCTGTAGCACAGGCAAATTCCCTGATTTTGATTCCAATTGTTCTCCGATCATTTAGGTTCTTGGTTCTAACTCCTGGTTCCAATTACCACCATAGTAAAGAGATCAGAATTAATACACTTAGGCTTCATACAATGAATACAATTAAAGACTTTCACGCTGAATCATTTTTTACGTTTTAACAGCTGAATTATGCAAAAATAATATATTGAATAAGTTAAAGAATTAAAAGGGGTGTTCCACTCTGTGTAGCTAAAGTAATGGTTTCTTTACTGCAACACTTGCATCTTGTACCAAAGCTGTTTTAAAATGATAAACACTATATAACAGGAAAGAAGTCTCTAGCATTGTTCCCCTATTCTCAGCACTAGAAGCTTTGTTTTCACCTTGAGTTTTGAGTCTCAACTCTCTCTGCAGTTCACAGATCTGTTTCATCATATCTGTGACCTTTTTCTGGAGACTGCAGTGGGTTGCAGAGGGCGGAGGGTCAGAGGACACCAGACAGGACTGAGCGGCCTCTGCATCCTGCCTGATCCCAGCCAGGTCACAGCACATGGAGTCAAACATCCCGTCAAGAGAAGGAGGCTTGTTCTCCTACACACACGTACACACAGTGTGTTAAGTACCACTGACAAATACCAAGAAAATAAAGGAAATTAAACATGGAGAAGGAGGTGGAGATAAAGAGGATGAAGGCACACAACCCAATCTTTACAAGTTTCCTGAAACATCACCTGTTCCACTGCTTGTTCTCCATCACAATCGGTGTTTCTATTAGATTCATGCACCAATTTTTTGAAAATCTCCAATCGTCGCTCACACCTCTCCTCAACAAGCTCTCTCTCTTTGGAAATGCGCTCACTACAGGAAAAGAAGGGATGTTTTCAGAATTAGAAGAAGAAAGCTTTATTGAGTAAATTGCTTATGCAACGACAAAAAGACAAGAACGATATGAATGTAGTCAAAATAAAACTCTCCAGAAAGTTCTCAGATAATACAAAATACTCTGAACTACATACACTATGCTAAACACACAATAAGAGGTGGATCTAAATTCTACAGATAAATAAAACGTTGGCTGTAGTAGTTAACCAAGACAACAAGTGGTTTGGAGATTTTTCTCTTTACACATAGTGACATAAGATGTGATACTGCACTTCAGACACATAGTTCATATAATAATGATGTAGCAAACAATAAGAAATTGCACACCTGTGTACAGATTGAGTGTGTGTGACAGAGGTCGACGTTATAGAGTCTGATGGCAGTGGGGAGAAAGGATTTTCCAGATCACATATGTAATCTTATCAGTGTCTATTGCCAAATATTTAAAGCTCTTACTTGTAGTCGGACTGCATTTGAGTGAAGAGTTCAGAGAATTCCTTTGTGACTTCTTCACGGACGCGAGACTCCAGAGCCAAGTGTTCTGCTTGGGCCGTCCTAAGTTTATCCTGGAGCTCCTCCAGCAACATCAGCTGATTCTAAAGTGAAGAAAACTAAGCAATCAGACTTTTAAAAGCAAAATGTTGGTGTTACAAAGATCAAGAGCAACGATCTTTGATAGCAAATTAAACTAGGATATGAAGCTCACCAAATACACCTCTTTATCTAGCAGCACTGTTTCTTTCCCATCATCATCTTCAGAGTTCTGCGTGGTGTCTTCCTCATCCTCAGAGGCTGCGTCCTCTTGGACATCTTCTAGACTGTGCTCCCATCGCAGCAGGGAACTGCGTCTTGCCTCCCGCTGTACTGCCGTATTGATAATAAAGGACAATTCCCGTGTGCTCTTCTTTACCACCAGTGGCATGGCGGCGGCGGTGGTTGTTGCTGTTAGGACCACCACCTAGTAGAAGGACAAAGATAAAAACTAGATTGCATTTCTGCACAAACATGATTTTATGTCTTCTGTTGTACAGAAACTTGCTGAATCAACTCCTGATTCCCATCAACACTACTGTAAAGAAATCAGAGTCAGCATGTTTTTCCACATTGCAACAGCTTTCACATCAGAACATCTGATTGTCCATCTCAACAACTGAAATTTTGAAGCCACAGAATTTCACTTTAAACCAAAAGTAAACATGCAGTGCTGTAAACACAGTGCTGTTTAAGACCGCAACTTACTACAAGAAGTACCAGCATATCTTTCCTGCTAATCCACGCCCCTCTACTTTAAAAGAGGCCATCTGTACTACAAAATGAGTATGTTTACTTTCTGACCAGCCAGCACTGGTAATCTGTACATGGCTGGGTCCCAAGATCTTGCTGCAGTTATAGAGAAAGCAACTTGGGAGGTTGGTCAACAATATATGCCAGTAATGGAACTTTGTGGTGTAATGTTGAG
Source organism: Brachypetersius gabonensis (assembly GCA_037577145.1). NCBI lineage: Eukaryota > Metazoa > Chordata > Actinopteri > Characiformes > Alestidae > Brachypetersius > Brachypetersius gabonensis. Next base: position 8,992 of record JBBJLR010139227.1, on the reverse strand, counting down.
TACCTTGTTTGTATCTATTCCAGCATGAACATGGCCAGTGTCATCACAGTCCTGCTAAACTCTTCCACCCAAACGCTCCATAATCTTTCTATCATTGCCAAATAGCCTCTGATTCTTGCAATGTGACTAACTTCTACTAAAACTCTGTGATTCCTTCTACTCCCTATGCATAAAAAATGTGAAAAAGAAAAGATGAAATTTCTTCATTTTACCATTGACTGAACTATTTTCTGTTTTATACCAGCATCTTATCATGCTTATTCATCTATATTCCATTCGTCAGGTTTACACAGAGTACTGAGGTAATTTAGATATTACAATTTGAATATATTTCATAACATTTGTATTGAAGTAATTACATCAGTATAAAGTCTTGCAGTTTATAGTCCTAAAACTAGATTTGGTCAAGTGACCAGCGCGCTCTGGAAAAGTCCCGAAGGACCGCCGGTTTGCAGCAGCCAATAATTGGAAATTTAGCTGAATTTATATTTGGATTACTATTTATGTTATTAGTAAATCATATTTTAATAATTTAGAACTAAAATGAACAAAAAAAAAACAAAAAACCCTGGGGGAACACTGTATACAAATAGTAGAGCTGCATAATATTAGGAAAACATGCAAGTGAAAAAGTAAAAAGCAAAAGTGACAATCTGGTCATACGTGAACACACCACAGCACATGGCATGAACAGCACGAAATACTTCCTCTGCATTTAACCCATTCACCAAGTGAAGCAGGGGGCACCTACGAACAAGGTGCCCGGGGAGCAGTGTGTGGGACGGTACCTTGCTCAGGGTACCTCAGAGGTGCCTAGTGGTCTTGGGAATCGAACCCAGGGAGAATGCCTTAACCCCCAAGCAAGCAACTGCCAACTAAGTGTTGCAATGGCGATATCACATGCGATAAGGAAGTAAAAACTTAACCTTTATAGTGTTCATGTTTTTCTGCTTTGGATTTGCTGGTGATATAGACTCCAGACACTGACTATTCTATGCAGAAAAATAAAGAAATGCAATATTTCCATTCCATTTTGGAAAAAAAAAAAAAAAAAAAGAATTTACTTAAACAGAGCATTTAATGCCTTCCATAAAAAAAAAATCTGAAAATATTTAATAATTTTAAATTCGAAATAACTCAACATAATTTAAATTATAGTAAGTTCTTAGCCTGAATAAATTTGCAAAAGGAACAATCTATTACAGCAGCACAGAAGATGAAGAAACTGCCCCGTGATTTTTTTGCCCTCTTCTCTGTGCTCCTGGGACAAGAGTTTTGGAAAAACACCATTTATTGCAGTTCAGTCAGTCACGATATTGGATATTTTTTCATGATATGTATATTGCGCGTGTTGATATCGCGATAACGATAAATTTGTGATATATTGTGCAGCCCTAACAAATAGTGGCATGTTCTCAATGACTGATGATCAGCACATTTAAAATATAAGCCCATATTAACCCTCTAGCCCACAGTAAGTGTGAAGTTTCTTAAACACTCTGACCCAACTGGTTTCGTGGGTTTTCTGACCCAACTGGTTATCCACCATCATCTGGCTGTCCTCTTTGTTCCTTCCCATTGGCAGACAACCACACCCGTTTGAAAACATACCTTCTGAGCAACACCAGAGAACTTGAGCACCTTGAGGGTCTCATCGTACATAGAGGTGCACTGGTTGATGTTGACAATCATGCAGGTTCTTCCACGGCCAGTGAAGTAGCTCTGCAGGTAGTGCGTGAGCTTGCTCTCTCGAAACGGAACATGGTGCCTGGTGTGGGGGAAAGTGAGGAACCTGCAGTTAGTGCTTTAAATTGTAACAGAAGGGATGAAACAGAAGTATTCTTTTTTTTTTTTTTTTACAAAAAAAGAAATAAACCTAGAAGAGTATAATACACCTGGTCTGCTGATTGCATCTGAGAGCATTAATACATTTGCCCAGGCTAAGCAGAGATGTGTTGATGTTTCCTGCTTCTTTTAGACGCTCTCCTATATTTTGAGTTTTGCCACATCTTTCAGATCCTGCCAGATCACACAAGGACAGCCTAAAACACAAAAAAAAGCACAAAATTGGGTCACAACAAAGCTGAAAAAGCTTGAAAATTGGCTTGAAAATAAGCAAAAATGAAAATGGCACAATTTGGGACAATGGGCTTTCAAAACAATGTACTGTAGTACTTGCATCATAAAAGGTATGAAACCATATGCCGGTTACTTTAAGCAGTTTTATGCATTCAATTGTTAAGTAGGTGGACTCACTCGCTGACAGACAGCACTCTAGGTATGCCCACATCCTCAATTTGCAGAATCCGGACAGAAAAGATACTGTGGCTAAACATGAGAGAGAGATTACATTAGTTCACTGCAAGAGCTGGGAATTACAGAAGCTGTCCTTAAATAACACAAACTGAAAGGAGAGGAAAATAAGCACCTCCTGCTGGACAGATGGTTGAGCTTGGTAGAAGAGATGCTCTGGTTCTTCCTCCCAAGCTTCATGATTTTAAATGCCTCCTCTGCACTGTTCACCTGCACCCAGCGAAGATCTGAAACATGTACATAAATGCAACACTTTCTTATACATGATCATAAAGTTCCCCAAGCTGTTCATATTCAAAAATGAAAAATCCCAGAGAGAGGACATCTTTCCAGAGTCTGTATACTGTCTATAAATGTATAAAAAAAATTAATTACAGCAGCCCAAAAGAGGGTTTACCCTTGATGAAGGAGTTTCCTTTGATGTCCTGGCAGAGGCGTAGGTTGGTCCTCCGTTTGGCATTGCTGGGTAGCTGCTGGAGTAAATCATGTATGTTCTCATTATAGATCTCACAGAACGACACCCACACTGAGAACTTTGTGTGGTGGTCCATGTCCAAGGTGACGCTCCTCTCACTTATTGTTCCATCCAGCTCAGCCCACTCGGAGCCTAAAAGATAAATACAGGCATGGATTAAAGCAAAAAAATAAAAAATAAAATCATCTGACGGAAGAGACCGGGGGGGGGGGGGGGGGGGGGGGGGTGTTTTCGGGGAACCTCCCTCCCCCCCCCCCCTCAAA
>JBBJLR010139218.1:0-16508 GCA_037577145.1 Brachypetersius gabonensis | reverse complement strand
TGCTGGAGGTAGGATTCGAACCTGTGACCTTTTGGTCCGGAGGCAAGTATCCTACCACTAGGCCACCACCACCCTAAAAAATTATAAACGATAAAGAAATTGTGCTGCTTCCATCTTTCCATAATACTGTTGCTTATAAAACATCTCTATCTGTCCTAGATGCCATGCCGTTTAATTTTCTGTCCAAATATGTTTTTTCCCATTAAAAATCACTGTATGTTATAATGAAACTAAGACAGTAGACAAATGCAGTTATTTGCAGCAGGGATTTACTGTTAGCTTAACTGCATGTTTAGGATTGCTTTTGAGGGTATGGAAAGTTCCCGACTTGCAGTGGAGCAAACTGAGGTCTGTTTTAATGAAAAGGTTTGTGTCTAAACAATTAGTTTTCACCTTCCCACTGAACGTTCATGTACATTCATATCGCAAGCCCTCCAGCATACAGTTAAACATTATGCATTAAACATTATGCATTAAAGAAGCACTCTGACACTCTTCAATATAATCTCTGGGTTGTGACATCACTATTTCGCACCAAATTATGCATAAAGATTTTATAATATTATATTCAAATATTAATTTAACCTAAAGTTTTAAAAGCAAACATTTATTTGCGACTCTTTTTAGGTAAGTCCACTTACTCAATCAAGCAAGTTGGGCAAAGTTCATGTTGAACCCTGGGTAGCTGCTCATGGATGGCAGAGAAATGCATGAAAAAAGTACTGTATGTGGGAATCATCCATGCACTACACATGTAGCAAACAGATAAAAGGCTAGAACTGCAGAACTTCTTTAAATATAAAAATGTTGCCAACATGAGATTAAAAAATATCTGCACCAACTTATGCACTTTGATCGTTCCTATTACAGAAGCAGTCCTCCACTCGGCCTTTCCACTTTTATCAGTATTCAGGACAGGCCTGGTCTGTGCTTGTACATTTCTCTCCAAAGAATTGGCAGTTAAAGATCTCTTCTGATCAGGTCAAGCTGCATGTGTTTGATCTGCTACACGTGCCCTAAAGGTGCAACAGCGTTTTCAAAGACCTTAAGCTGTCGTTTACACACCTGTAATGTTATTCTAAGTCTAAAATACAACAATCTACAGTTTATCATACGAAAAATGTACAAGAGCATCAAACCTCAACACAGGTGGGGGGATGAGGAGTTGATCGTAGTTGAGGTGTTCTCTTAGCTCGGCCAGGTAGTTCACATAGGTCAGCTTCTTGCCAAACTTGTGGCTGGGTGGAAGAAAATACATCAATTTAAATTCACATTTAACCAAGGCTTACTTTTATAAAGAGAATATTCTACCACGAGAGTTACTTTTACCAAGAATGATGTGTGCCTACCTTATGAGAGGCTTGAATATGTTCCATATGATTCGAATAAAGTTTGTGGGGTGGACAACGTAGAGGGTTTTAAGATTCTTCTTATATCTATCACCGAATGACAGTCATGGCAGGCACAATATAAAAAAATAGCAAAAATCAAGATCTGAGAGACAAATATTAAGATCTGAAGACAGAAGTGTTAAATTCACACCCTTCTAGCCATGTGCTTCTTAAGAAAACAGCTTCACTGTCCATTCCACGCTCTGAAATTTACCGTACAGTGATCTGCCTCATTAAAGGAGCCAGGGTTAAATTATTTAGCAGGGGTTCAGATATGCGTGTAGACAGTTGACATAAAGAGAGAGTACATTACAAGAGAGACGCAAGACTACTGGGGTGAGGAAGTCAAAGGACTAGATCTTTAAGTGATGTACTTTCTGTCAAATTCCCGATAGGCTTCTCTGAGCCACCGTAAGGAGGGCTTGTTGGTGCTGCGTAAGCCGTAATGAAAGTAGACCACTGTGTAATCGCTTTCAACATACTGGTCCAATGTGTACTTTAGATATCTGTGGGGACAGAGTAGCAGCATGAATACAAAGCAACCTGGCAAGTGTTTTCAATCTGAATGAGAAATGAGAAAGCTGAGAAAGTTTGTTACGCTCACTCCAGCAGTCTTTGGTGATTGAGCTGATGCGATGGGGGCATGCAACAGCTGCTGAAAATAATCAGCTTTCTGCCATATTTATCATCACCTAAAAACAGAGAGAGAGTGTGGTATTGAATTTTCTTATAAACACCTTTGGCTGTCCCTCTGATGTCCTAAGAACTGCTTTTGAATGCATACAGTCCAGTATGGACTTTGTATATGTATTTATTTTTAGATTTCAACACTTCACATATTTAATGAACAGATGAGATGAGAGTCAGAGGAGACTTCAACAGATTATCAGCACATTAGAGCTGATACAGCACACCATGTCTCTTGTTGATGATTCACAAGCTAATATAGCAGAAGCATCAAACTAAATTAAAACTAAATTAAACTGGACAGAGCCTGGAGAAAAAAAAAGTAACGGTGGTGGGGTGTAGAAAAAGTATTTAGCCACTTGCTTCATCAGTAAGGATAATAAAAGTAAAATCTCTCAAGTATATAATGTATGTAATATTTCTGCAGTAGTCTGTTTTTGTAGTTGCTCTAATAATTAGTCTTTGAGCTCATATTGGGAAATGTTTTGCATAATCAAAGTTAAGGTAAATCATAATGTGAGAATAATGAACTGCCACATATTTGCATTGAAACCAGAATAAGGCATTGTCTCCGAGTTAGCTAAGCTTTTAGCTTGATAATGAGTTGTGACAGTGGGAGGGGGATATGGACATTGTTTTTGTATTGTATTATAGGTTAATATTATTTTTACCTGCTGGTACACAATAATGTAATCATATCAATACTTACTTTTTATACATCATAATATTCCAATAAAAAATATTGGAAATTAATATAATAGTATGCTTACATCACAGTAAACTGGTACAGACAACACATCATACAGTAGTGTGTAAATGTTTTTAGTATAAACACCATACTGAGGTACAGCAGCAGCCAGTAAACACAATGTATTCTCTGAGGGAGTCAGTAGTTCAAGCAACTAGTTGACTTGTGAGCAAAGGCTATATAAGCTATGTAAGTCTATATAAGTAGCAAGAGCTAGTAATAGCAAGTAGTGATGGACAAATGAGTCAAAGACGCTAAAGTACTCGTCATATTTTGACTTTCATTGTTGATTAGTAGCAGTGAAGCCAAACCCCAGCCTTTTCATTTGTTATCACCAGGTTTCCTCACTCCGCTAAAACTATTGCAAAAATCCACCACAGACGCAACTCAGTTATGGTGTAATTAAGATAAAGCACAAGGCTGACTAAACCAGAAAAGCCTGTTTGACTTGACCTTTACACTGACATTTTACAAATTCCTGATTCTGAAAAGAAACAACAGGACTGCTGACACGTGGAGATAACTACTAACATGTATGTTGAGTGCATGTGGGAACATTTCTTTTTTTTAAAAACACATTGTTACCCGTCACTTGGAGGATGCCATGACGTGCAACATCATAGTAAGGATGCGACAGGTCTGAACAAGCATTGCCACTGGACGGTGCTGTAGGACACCCTTCTGAACCCCTCTGCACCTCCTCCTCTTCCTTCTGCAGTTCTACAAAGAGACTCCAGCCCTTCAGAGTTATCTTGCAACACCAGAATTTCATCAGACACAACTTTTGTTGGAGATATTTTTAGGTCCTACTCTGTCTGGTAAAACATTAACAAATGAATTGAGTAAAATCCTTTTCAAGTGTGTGTAAGGGCAACATCACATTCTGTTCCACTTGTTGTTAACTAACTTACCAGAAAGGCCTAGAACGAATCTCGGCTATTACATTAAATGCAGTACTTGGACTAATTTAGTGAAGCTTTTCATTTCAAAGCAAATGTATAATGCTTTATTATATTCCACCTTATATTTCCTGCAAAAGTACCACTTCTAAAAATATGACAAAATGACATTCCCATAATCCTATTATACTGCAATTTATATACAATTTAGTGGAAACTGGGGAACGCTTCTAAATAAGCCTTGGAAATGTGCTTGTTATCTGTTTGGTGCATCAATGTTTACTTGGGACAGTGGGGCGGAAAGCAGCCGGTATCTGGTCGGAAAAGGAAATGCTCAGCAGACCACTGTTTATTTTTTGTGGCCTGTGCCTGCTGACTCAAAGAAATGGAAAATTAAGTTTACACAATTTTTCGCTTACCCCAGAAGCGGTTGGTCAGACAAGATGTTTTGCGTGCTAAACTTTCTTCTTAGGGTGGAGCTGGAACTACAAGGCTAGTGTGGCCAACGAGGGAAGTCAACGCTCATGCAAAACATTACCATAAAAACATCCCCCACACCTCTGTTAACCTGCTAAAACCACACCCAGCTCTTTATTAAGGAGGTACCAACCCATACTTAGGACACAATATGAATTACTGTGTGCTATAAAAAAAATAAATAAATAATAAAAATAGAGCTAAAACAATTATAGCTAAAACTATACCTCTACCTTGAAGATACACCTCACACACAAGTGATCTGTCACAACAAACCCTAACATTAACCTTATAAAAAACATTAAAGCATGATACATTACTAACTCTGGTCACTGGAATATTCTAAGCTGTACTGGTTCTGTTCATTAGCAGTGTTAGGCAGTGACTTTATTAGTATATTATTTATATATTATATATTATATAAAATATATTATTTAGGTTAAACTAGTTAATTAGCTTACAATTCAACTCATTCTATTCATATGCAGCTATTCAAGAGACATTAAAAAATCATATAAATATGTTTCACTGGTTAAATGATGCGCGATTTTCAAGAGCTCTATGTTATTACTGTTATACTATCCTATCACTAAATGTGCATCAGTATATCAACGGTATTATCACTGGCAGTAGCTTATTACGGGCACAGCCTTGTCTTTATGAACATTATCTCAGTCTGTCAGTTTACAATACATTTTGTTTAAAAAAATATTTTCCTAATATTTAGACCTAGTAAGTTAAAGTGGTTAATGAATTAAACTGTTTTATATGCAGGCACATTCCTTTTTCTTTTAACAAACCTGAATGATCATCTGTCAAAATATCTGTGAACAGGAACGGCAATGCAGCGATCAGCCTATTTAGACAGAGTCTGTTGTCAAAAACCACCTCAGCAGCAGTACTGATAAAAACCTAATTACTGACATAACTCAAGTTTAGTCAAGTCTGAACTGTAGTACTTTGCTACTGGACAATTCAAAAACGCTGGGCTTATGTTATCTAGTTTCCTGAGAAAGTTTTATTCATTTTTAATGACAGTATTGTGGTCAACAAAGGGAAGGTTCCTGATCCGAGATGAAAAACTGGACCTTCCTTTTTTGACCAAAAAGACAACACAGAAAGAAGTCATGTTATATATTTATATACTTTCTATTCATTTAGGCTGCCCTCATTCATAAGACCTGGTATTTCACTCGAAAGGTTAGACAATGTTTACATTCAGAGGCGCTGACAGCTCAAGGGGTGAACAGAGTGACTCAAAGCTGAAGGAATGCAGTGGCCTCCTTGTCCGTTTAATTAACAGCGTTCTGTTATCTCCTCCACAGATGCAATTATGAGCGTAGACGGACGGTCAGCCTTATCTCAAGAGTGACCTGTCCTTCTCGCAAGAGCGTGTTGGCTAAAAATAGCTGGGCATGGAGCTGCATGTATAATCTTGTGTGTGGTTTTACAAGAAACGGGCCAGCTTTCGGTTTGATTCTTCACGTTGTCTGCTTCCTTCCTGAACACCAAATCACCAGCTGACTCAGGCAGGAATGGGGCCGCTGCAGGCATCTTGCTTTGTTAATCCTTTCCAGAAAGATTAGTGAGGTCATAGCTGAGTCACGAGCAAGTGATAGTACATGGTACATGAGGGCCAGAGGGGGTTTTCTATTCACTTTGAGCACAAAACGCACATACAGCTCTAGAGCTAAGATTCTTAAGCCAACTGCAATATAGACAGGTTCAATCAGGATTAAGGAATAAGGGAATGAAGAATATTCATAATGCATTTACAGCAAAACTTAAACAACACAGCAATCAAGAAAGTATTAAAAAAAAGTATATCATATCCTATCATCTAATTTACCTATCCACTTATGTACATATGGAAGTCTTTTTTAAGGCTCCCTTATTAGTGTTTTCGGAGTAAAAGATCTTGCAGTTTTACAAATACAGTAATCCCCCGCTTTTCGCAAAGGTTACGTTCCAAGAGAACCCGCGTACTGTGAAAAAATGCCTACTTGTAAAGTGTAAACCCTAAATATGCTCCCAGAACACTTTAATGTCATGGAATCTCAGTACCCTTAAAGAAAATGTTATGGTGAACCCGTATTCCAGTTCAAATTCCCCGCTGAGATATGCAACACGGAAGGTTGTGAGACAAAAGTATTGGGACACAGCGGCGAGGTGAACAGTTTTCTGAGAATAAAATCTGATATACTCGGGCTAAAACTACAAATCAGGTCTTCTTAGAAAGGTCTCCTGGAGATCTACCGAAGTGTGGAGTTTGAAGTGTCTGAGAGCTTTTCCCGCCAAAATATGCAACTCGGAATGTCATGGGACAAAAAAATTGGCACATCACGGCAATGTAAACGTGTCCCCTTGTGTGCAAACATTCAGAAAAAAATATATTTATTGCCACAAAAAGGAAAGCAGAAGACATTCACACTCACCTATTTCTGCCAGCTGCTCCAAACTGTTGGTGGACATCATGATTTGAAGAGTGGAATATTTTCAAGCTCAGTTAGATTGTACATTCTGCAAAGAGAAAATTATTTAGCAAAGCACCATAGACTGATTATATATGGCAAATAACACTGACACTAACAAGAAGATATTATATTATAATAAGACTGAAGAAAGACAGGCTGTAACAATATTTAATTTTGCTTTCTTAACTTCATAAATCTGAGTATATGCTTGTAAAAGAACAGGAAAAGGATGACAACATATGACAAACTACCATTTAAAGGGTTGGAATCTCTTCTTGTAATAACAACAATTTTCTTCAATAACTCAATATTCAATATTACAAGACTTTTTTGGGAAGTTATTTTTATTATATAGCATAATTATCCTAGTTATCTGTCTCAAGATATGATCACTATAAATGTAAGTAATTCAGGAAGTTCAAATGCTGTCTCAGTCCTCTTCAGCTCTGTCCATTATTCTGGGTCTAAAATAATTTATTTTTCCATTTGACAGCTTATCATTCAAATAATACAAATGTATGAAACTGTGGAGTATTAGCATCATAATGTAAGCCTTGTATATGTGCATTTGCAAAGAAAAGTGGCTGAATATATTTAAGTGGCTCCAAATTTTTTGAATGATAATGTATTTTTTCAATGCCTCAGTAATAAACATGCACATGAGGGGGACGAGTTTGACTGTATTATGTAAACAGATGGAGTGAAAGGAGCTGATTTTAGCACTGCATCTTCTGCCTCAGTTAGATAACACTGTCTTCCCAACTAAGAATACACTGTCTGCAAAGACAGCCTCTGGCCTGTCTAATAGGCCTAACAAGAAATCAAACCAGACCATGGCTGTGCAGTAATGCGTATATAGGATAAAACTGACTCTATGAATCTCAGTTAGCTGTTCAGCTTAAACACCTCCCCACACAAACAAACATCTTGCTTTTGCTATGAAAACACAACATGGCTATGTGCGTTGTTACTGGCGAAAATGAGATGTGACAGCAAATACAGTGTAGGAGTCATTATGTGCCACTGTTTTTGCAACTTGTGAAGCCTTTTTTACATAACATTTTTACGCTTACTCTTATTGACTGTTTACGAATACATTTTTAGATTTCTCTAACCTTTTAAATAATTTTCCCCACTATTCGTCCAAATGGCATGGCGTAGATTTCTAACTGTTAAAACGACTCCCTTTTACTTGATGTGTTAAACATTGTTAAAGTTTCAAAATGCAATGTCCTCCAGAATTATTTAATGTCAGTGACAAAGGTCATTTTATGGAATTCGGGCTCTGTATCACCTCATGTTTATATCCCAGTGAAACAGTAAACAGTGGGTTGATTCTACTTTTAATTTCTTGGGGTGCCAATAAATGTTGTAAAAATGTATACTTACCAATGGCTGCTTTACTCTCGGTCTAAACACAAAGGTAAGATTTTGTCTATTTTTAATATATTATTTTCGATGCATGAGTTTTTGCCTTGAGAAGAGACGCACTGCAGTAAACTTTAGTTTGATGATAAAAGAGAGCTTCAGGCGACTCTGTGGCTGTTCTGATAACAGGGCTGTAAAGCTAAACACATTATTTCTATCTATTAACATTAATGGAAAGTGAAAGTATGAAACTTAACTCAAGTATAAAAACCGTCTTGTAGTGGCCCAATATGCACAAAGGTATTGGGACATCTAACCATTACACTAACAGGGACTTTGAATGCAAAAACACAGACTTCAATAATGACTTGGTTCCCATTTTAGCATTTATAACAGCTTCCACTCTTCTTGGAGGGCTTTGCATGTGATTACGGAGTTTCTGTGGTAATTGGTGCCCATTCATTCTGTAGACCATTTCTGAGGTTAGGCACTGATGTTGGACGAGAATGCCTGACTCACAATCCCTGTTCCAGTTCACCCCAAAGGGTGTTGGATGTCGTCGAGGCTAGGGCTCTGTGGGGCCAGTCAGGTTCTTCTCCACCGAACTCATCCAACCTTTTTATGACCCTTGCTTTGGACACTAGGGCACAGTCATGCTGGAATAGAAAAGGTTCTACCCAAACTGTGTCCACAAAGTTGTAAGCAGGGTGTTGTCCAAAATGTCTTGATATGCTAAAGCATCAAGATTGCCACCTGAATTTAAAAAAATAATAGGTGTGTCCCGATACAACTGATGCGTGGCACTCAAACAAACACCTGAACTCAAGCCGGTGAAAGAGTTTCATTATCGTATGGTGAAATTATCCTTCAGCAACTTGTAAGAAAAGTTTAACTTATGTAATCTCAGTGAAGGTTTGATGTGCAGACCTGTGCTCCACAGCTCCCGTGTGTGTTACCAACCGTCCCTCTAACACCTGAGAATTACTTTCTCCGGGATTAAAACGCCGTAGGAAAGCCTAACGTAATTTCCCGCAAACTTTACAACACGCCTGGTCTAAACAGAAGCCCGTGATACGACACACGGGTATAAAAATGACTTAAAGAGTGAACTTTTCTTACCATTCCTGCAGGATCAGGTGGCACTAATCGTTGAAACTTCCTTTCGGGCAAGGTTTTTCGCGCATGCGTAGTAGACCTCTCCCGTTTGTTTTGGGGTGGGTTGGACCTGAGAGAAATGGTGGGATGAAAAGAAGTTGAGTTTTGTTCGAATAAGTTTACAACCTAAACTTCAAGTGGGTGTGAAAACCACTCATTTCCGTTCAATCCACGTCTGACAAGACGTGACTATTTAATACAGGCGGCTGGTGGAGCTGCTTGCGCCAATGACTGTAGGAACCATAACATCTTGTTCAAATACACTATACGGACAAAAGTATTGGGACACATCTGTTTTTCAGGGTTTGGGCTAGGCCCCCCACTTACAGTGACAATCTTATTGCTTCTGCACACCGAGACAACTTTCTGGGGGGAAAAAAGTTACTGACTACGATAAAAACGTAAAGAACACACAGTGCATCTGTGTATGGGGATTTTTGCCTATGCTGAACATTTGTCCACTAGCAAAACCGGCTACAATGGACACCTGAGCATCAAAACTGGTCCATGGAGCAACGGAGACAGGTAGCGTTATCTGATGAATCTTAATTCCTTTTACATCATATAGATGTCCGGGTGTGTGTTTGTGTGTGTGTGTGTGTGTGTGTGTGTGTGTTCACCTGAGGAAGAGATGGCATCAGGATGAACTATGGGAAGCAGGTAGAGACAGGGTGATGGTCTGGCCAATGTTCTGCTGGAAAACCTTGGGGTCCTGGCATTCATGTTGATGTTACTTTGACATGTAGCCTACCACCTACCTAAGCATTGTTTAATGACCTTTAATGATCTGCTCTTAATGTCATGCTGCCAGTTACCACAGCACAGCTTCAGAGGTCTTGTGGAGTTCATGCCTCAATGGGTCAGAACTGTTTTGAAGGCATGAGAGGGACCTATGCAATATTAATCAAGTGGTGTTATTGTTATATCTGATCAGTGTTTGTTGTCAGTGTATACTGGTGTTAACAAAGGCATGCAAGACAGATAACTCTTTCATTTATTTAAATTCCAATAAAAACAGTATTTTTTAAAGAAAAAAATCCCCAAATACTTCATAGAAAATTGCACAGAAATCTCAACAGATAAAACAGTATCAGATTGATCAGTATTTTAGAACGACCACCTTTTGCCTTTATATAGTGTTTTGGGAAGCATGCTTTCAGTTTTTCTGTAGAAATGAATGCAATATTTGGGTAAAATTTTTCATGACTCTTGTAAACACTTTCTTGTAAAAAATCAATTTTGGGCATTTTTGCTTCCCAGTCATCCCAATTACAGATTTACCCTCATCACACCTACCTTCATGTCTTAGATTTTCAGTTTTAGTGTTCTAGAGAAAATGTTATTTTTCTTTATTGTTTTCTCCTATTTTTTTCTGTTTTAATTTATTTTGGACTGTTGTGTAAAGTGCTGTTTTTTTCTTCACTTTCTTCTTCAGCATCTTTTCTCAGAAATCTCTTTTTTCCCATTTTAGATGCACATGAGAAGGAAATGTGCGAGGCAGCTGAGATGTGTTTGCGTAGTTGCTTGTGTGAATGCGTGACTTAGTAAAAGGGAACATTGGGAGTTTCTCAGTTTGTGTTCTTCTCTGTTCTTGCATTCTCAGGGACTACAGTTATCAATTATGGTCTGACTGAAGTTCCAAATCAAAGGGCCCATCCAGCAAGTAGAGACCAACCCCCCCGTAAGTGTTGATTTGTGTGTTTTATCAAGGATTAGTTAGGAGGGGACTTTTGTAGGAGTCAAGAGGAAAGTAAGTTTTCACTGACCACCGGTTAACCCATTCTACACATATTCTTAAGGTGTTAATTGACTTTTTTATTCTTCTCACTCAAACACAAACTTCTTTCACCATAACTACCAAGTTCCTCAATTATTTCCTGTAATTGGACTTTTTAATTAATATTTTAATGAAAATATAAATAAAATACATTTACTAATATTTTAATGAAGAGGAATTTCATAAAATGATATAAGGGACGGCCTCTGACTTTTACACATTAACATCTTTGTTTTGTAAAGAAACGTTTCCTTTTTCTTCTTTTTAAATTATTTTCTTTAAATTCTTCTTTTAAGATCATCTGGAAAGTTTACACTCAAGTAACATTTAATAGGCTAACTAAGTTCACTGTAAGTTGGATTTTGTTGGAACTTGTTGCAAATTAAAATGCGGATTATTTGGGGGGAATGTGCTGGTCATATTTGTTACTGAGGGGAATCATATCACATCCTATTATAATTACATTTGAAATGTGTGTGCCCTAGCAAAACAAATCCAAATGAAGGAGGACACAAGTCTGGCCTGCTACACTGTGTCATTCCTTATAATAGCCCCAAAACAGAGTAATCGCCTAAGCTCATGCTGGAAAAAATGTTTATATCTAATTTACACACAAAGGTACTGGCAATCAAATCAATGACTTTTTAATGTCTAGTATCTCAAAGGGTAACGGATGACTTTCCATTATTATATGCCTTATCTTTGCTTTAATAGGGGATCAGATATGATAACTCAAAAAACAAGACACAAGCTTGGAATAATAGATTCTGTGTGTGAGTTGATGCTGATACAGTAGAAACAGATGACACGAACCTCATTTTTTTTCTCTCTGCCACCTCTCAGTTGACCCATCAGAAAGGCATCTTTAATTTGGTAGACAGTCTTGACTCGCTCCCTTGTGTTCTGCTGGAGGCCTTGGCAACAGCAGCTAATTGGCCACAGGTGTCAATCAAAATCTTTGTGTCTTTGCTCTCTTGTTTTGTCTGTAACCTTTAACCACTTTAAATGCCAGCCTTGGGTCCAGCTAAACCCATTAATGACAGACGAAAGAGAAGCAGTGCAGGATGTGGAGAAACAGTCTCCAGCCTGTACAGCTGATATGTGCTTTCTGACTAAGAGGCATCAATCTGCTTGTGTCAAAATCATTTGCAGCAAATGAGTGCGAGAATGAAAGAAAACCCCCCTACCGCTGAACGAACACATTTCATTTCCGTTCTTAATTGTGCCTAAATGATGTGGAAAATAGCTTCTGCATTTATAATTTTCTTTTTAATTATGTTTACACCTATACTTGAATGCACAAAGAAACTAAAGGAGTGTTTCAAATGAGCTCAACAGCATTGCATTGTTGCAAGTTTAATAAATCATGTCTGTTGGAGGGTCTGCATCCCCCTTAAAGTGTATGGAAAGCCTGACACCTGGTGGCTGAGTGAAAAACTACCCCCACCCACTTTAGGGAGGAGTGCAAAAATTATGGAGAGCATTATGTATAAAGTGAACATACACCTAATGAAATAAAAAAATGGCGTTTTCATGCTCAGTTCATGTCCAAAGTTGATAGATAAGCCCTGTAATTTGAGATCCAACTTAACATTTATGGAAAATGGCTCTTGTTAAGCAATCATTACACCATTGTACTGATTTTTTTTAAAGCAATGGCAGTCTAGAATGCACACTGCACTGTTAAATAGGTAGTGGCGTGTGTGAACCTAACAAATAGCTGGTGCAACACTAGCTCTCGGTATTGCTTGAATTTTGGGCATTGTTTAAATTTTACTGATACAAATGCTGATACTGATACTGCTTACTGATAGGGACACTTATCAATACTCATTCATCCTAGTCTCTATTATTTGGTGTCAAAACAGATATCAAATGTTATTATTACTACTTAAAAAAGTAACAGCCTGAATTGTTTTCTGAGTTTCCTTTGTATATACTGAGGGAGGAGCAATCAAATGTCTAGTCAACAAATATGTGGTGCTGATATGCAGTTGCCCCCAGTCCCTCCCACTGAACCAATTTTTCAACTATTTGAAAATGTCACAATGTATTAATGGTGCATATATACTGATAGCAGCACTTCTCATCCAGCAGATTATACATATTTTGGTATTGACCACTCAGGAACTGAGTGTACAAACCATTTGTGCTAATTTAGAACCAGTATTTGAACCCTTTCCCTAACCTACACGAAGCCTTGGCTGGTTTGGTGTTGTTAATCCTTTCCTGGCTCTCAGTCTTTCACACTTTCCTTTTGCAAAAGAGGAGTGGGGGGGTGGGGGTGGGTGGACAGGAAAGATTGGGGAGGGTGTCAAGGAAAACATACTTTCAGGAAAATGCCTTTTGAATCAAGCTTCATGTCCCTTTCCAAACAAAATAATTCAGAGATGAATTACTGTGCAAGCCAACGCTATCAGGTTCAAGTCCAGCAGCTGCAGCTCTAATGGCTCTGGCTGCTTCACAGCGGGGCGAAGATGAGCCCTGGAGCCAGGATTTTCTCTCAATCAAGTCATGATAAGAGCATGAATAGAATTGTGCAGGGGCAGGAAACCATTATGGAGAGGCCCTTGTTTTTTTGTGTTTTTCTACTGAGATGAAGTAAGACAAAAGACCTACCAGAGGAGGAGAGCTTAAGGATGGAGAATACAAGACAAAAACAGGACAAAAAATGTGTTTACACCCCAGGAGTTTAGTTGGATCATTTTTTGGGTTTGGCCAAAGACAAATTTAATGAACAGGAACAAACTGCCTCAAGGATCATTTGTCCAGTGTGAGAAAGTCATGAAGGTTTATTAGGGAACGCATAATGTTTTTGTTAGTGTACATTTTTAGAAACGCAGGTCGGAGCCAAAAATGATTCTCTGTAGATGTTCATACCTGGAGGTCAAAAGTACCTGAAAATAGCACTGAGGACTGGAGGACTTGTGGAGGATTACAAACAATTAGTCAAGGCCAGTGGGATGACAGTCTTCTTTAACCTCCAGAAGGAACAACAAAACTTACTCCAAAATATGAAAGCTGTTACCTTTCAGGGGCAAAAATAGGCTCGTGCTCCTGATTCTCAGGTAACAGTATCATTTGATAGCCTGTGCGTACTGGATTCGGGAGAATGTGTTTCAAACGCACGCCAGTCATTTTGTTCACACGCTTCAAATAACCAGACAGACGTGACAAGATAGGATTTCCTGCTGCGAACACCCAATCACTCCCAATGCACTCGACTGCACAGTGAAATTGCACCTGTTTGGAGAGAACAGCTGAACGAATGGTTTGACAACTTTGCCTCTTTTTATAATGAGCAGTGTAGACTTCAGCAGACTGAATGCACAACTTCACTTCACAAAAGGAGGTGTTGGTGCAGCAAGGGATCATGAACCATTTCAGTGGAAAGTGTGGATGGAATGTGATCTGATTCTCCTACCTTTCTAAGAATCCATTGATGTCCATCAGAATCAGCAGTTCATGACTAGATCCACTGGTGGCAGTTTTGTAATGGTGGCAAAAACCATCCACTGGTGGCAGGCTTTTATCATAAGACGCAGATTAAAATATGGATCTTTGTTCCGCGTGAATCTTTCTTGTAATTGATTCTGTTATCCAGTATCCAAATGAGGCCCAGATGAGTCTTTGTTCTCCTCAAGGTTTCTTCTTCATGCTCTAAAAAAGTATTATTCTTCTGACAGTTGTAGACCTTGACTATTGGAGCTACATCTTCAATTCAGATCATAAACATCAAAACAGAAAAAAAATAATATTAATTTCTGCTGAGCATTAACATATTTCAGCCATTCTGGGATAAATATCTGGAGCTTAAAAAGACATTCCATATGTGTGAGTAGTAGGCGTGCAACGGTACAGGTATCCCACAGTATGGTACGTACCTCGGTATTTGGGCCACGGCTTCGGTTCGGTTTCGGTACGTGTTTTGTGCATAAAGAGAACAATATTTTTTCTCCCAAAATTATATCTTTATTTTGAACAAATTCCAGCAACACTGTGCTCAACACTACAAATAATAACACAACCAAACAAATAATAAACTGCCTCTTACTCACGATTAAAATATATATACATGTATAAAATTCAAACTTACATAATATAAAAATTATTTTTTTTAAATGTTGAAGTGCCTCTTAAAGTGCTCTAAACACAACGCAGTATTCAGAGTAAACATACTTCAGCTACATTCACGATGTAAAGTTCACTATCAATTACAGCCATTATGGGCATGATGTATTTATTTCTCTGCTATTATAAAATTCTTCTTTAGATAAGCCTGTCAACACTGTCAGCTGCAGGGCAGGAGCGGCTTGCACTTACACCATGTCCTGCAGTGGAGAAAATTCTCTCACAACACAAGTTCCTGGATACAGAGGCGATGTTGTGCAACTTTTGCAACATGGGGGAACTTTCTCTCATTTGCCCTCCACCACATGAAAGGATCAGCATCTACAATATTAGAGACAGTTACCTTTTAGTCTGTCCTCCATTCAGGAACCGTTCTCTCAGCATGACTACGCTTAGCCATATATCTCATGTTTCCATTTAGCGTATGGGACACGTGTTAGGCAATGTTTACAAACAGTGACATTACTATTAACTGTTTTGACTCCCTGGTCGTTGTATTCTACAGTGAACCCGAAACAAAATCCGTCCTGGAGATTTGTACGAAGCCGGTGCTTCTTCAAACGTCTGCCTCTCTACTGTTCCGCTAGTGCTGGCCATGCTTGTTTGTTTTTCTTTTTTTCCGCGCCTTTGTGCCAAGCTGCGAGCAGGGTTGCCAGATCTGAGCGATAGTTTCCAGCCCAAACTCAACGTAAAACCCGCCCACCTCAATAAAAGTCTCCACCTAGCAAAAAACTTATGCTGAACGTAAAAGTATAAACGTAGCCCGATAAAGAGCATAAACACAGAAAAATGCACAAACAATCTTCCTTGTCAGCAAAAAATTAGAACTGTTTAGTCAGTCACATGCAGTTTTTAGAGAACGAATCTTACCTCGAAGTTAATGACCCTTTTCTTGAACTGAAGAATGTTGAACACTAATAACTATCTACAGTCCATAAAAGCCAAACATGAGGGGAATACATGGAGGTATCAAATCCCCCCAACAATTGCTGGGGAGGTTTGAAACTGTTTGATGTCCCACCCGTTCCTGCAGCAGATGGTGCAGCAAAAGACTTAACACTTGGCACACAACGAGTCTTGTGTTTTTTGTGGCGCCATGTTCCTTCAAATCATTAAGTTGCACTCGAATTTCTGTGTTACAGTCCTTGCAACAAGCTTTGGAGCTATCCTCTGGCACAGGGGCAACCCAGCATTTTAGTTCCGGATAAGTCTCCCATTCCTTTCTGTAAAGTTTTTTGTATTTTTCCCACTTAGGCATGATGCTATCTCAAGGTAAATACAAGTTTAAGAGATGGGGCCCAGTCACCTCTCTGTGACTTGGTTTAACTTTTTGGCGCTTATAACAAGTGACCAATACAATTTCACTGTGATGTTTGGTTAACCAATGACTGTCACTGATTG
>JBBJLR010139210.1:0-16509 GCA_037577145.1 Brachypetersius gabonensis | reverse complement strand
AGAGAGAGAGAGAGAGAGAGATAGAGAGAGAGAGAGAGAGAGAGAGAGAGAGAGAGAGAGGGAGTGGAAAGACTTTCTCACGCTGTACCGGCGCACCTGCACAGCGGGGCAGTGTGAAGAGCAGGTGCATGGCAGGTGGCACCACACCTGTCCACACTCAGGTGAGAAAGAGAGGCAGCTGGTGCTCTGGGCTTTCGCTTTTGCAGCGCAAAGAGTTCAGCACCACCTCCACAACACACACCTCTGCCCAGTCTAACACACCTCGCTCTATTCTAACACACCTCTCCCCTCTCACTTTTCTAACACGGCACCAGCTTAACAAAAGCTGCATCTGCTGCGTCTACCACCTGTCCACCTGTCCAGCCTCTTCGGGTCATGGCTGCTTAACAAAGAGCAGGAAACAGGCGAATATTTATACTCCAAAACGCATCATTAATTTAGTTCTCTACAGAACCATATCCGTTCCATGAGGCGTGTAAAGAACCTTTTAAAACTTTCACATAATGTAAGGTTTCTTTACTAATATAAAGATATTTTCATTCCTCAAAAAGATTTTTCCTACTCACACATCTCTTTTACAAATGTGGTTCTTTAAAGAACCATCCAGTAAAAACGTTTGGAATCAAAAGTGGTTCATTGGCATCATGCTAAGAATATTTTCTGGCACATTTCATCTTTTATAATCTTTGACAAACAGCAACAGTGCTTATGAATGATTTAGTGCTATTTATTAACTAATTAATAATCATAAAAAACAAGCATGAACTCTGAAGTAGTTTTGCAAGTGTTACCAAACCTATGATTTTTCATTTATTAACCCTTATAGTCAGCAGTAACACACCACAGCACGGTGTAAACAGTGGGAAATTCTTTCTCTGTATTTAACCCATTCACCAAGTGAAGCAGTGGGCTGCCACCAACCAGGGGCGCACAGGGAGCAGTGTGTGGGGACGGTACCTCGCTCAAGGGTACCTCAGCGGTAACACTAGCAGTTGGGATTCAAACCCATAACCTCCTGATTGCTGTTTAATGCAATACACCTCTATGTCAATCACCATAATCTTTTACATCTGCCGTCACATGTTAATGAAGTGCAAAAATAGGCCTGGGTCTATTTTTGCCACTTGATGCACATGGCATTATAGCAGTTACTACCTGAAAACAGAACTAAACCCAGTGTTTTTAATAGATTGTGCAATCTAGGTCCATAATCAAAACAGCAAACAGCTGTATTTTACATTTTTGCGGCAGCTTGGAAACAATATAAGCCTCCAGATGATTCTGCTGCTGAGGAAAATAACAGGAAGGAACCAGCCAACTAAAACCCCTTTCAAACAGTTTATAGTTATGCTGGAATGCTCTCTCTAGTGTTCATTAATGGAATGAAGACATGTGCAGGTTATATTAAGTCATCCATTACTGGAGAAATCTAATATAGAGAGTGTTCTTTGCTTCATTAATTGGGTGCGTGTGTTACATTCAGTGGGAAATATTAAGCATCATAGAAAAGTGTGTGTTAACCAGGGCAAGGCTGTAGTATGGGCACGTTTACATGAGGCATGGACAAATATCCCAGCATGCTTCTGCAGAACATCTCTAGAGAAAAAGTCTCTTGAGAAATAAAAGTAATAAGTAACAGAAGTAACAAAAGCAAAAGGTGGACACACTAGATCCTGATATTACCCTCAATAGTTGAGACTTCTGTTAAAAAGATGTTTCCTGATTTTTTTTATTAGAAATATAGAAATATAGAGATGTGCAGTAAGAACAGGCCGGGATTTTAGTGTCATAAAATCAAACCTGTAGTTCAATCAACAACTTTAATGAACTCACATTAATTTTCTGAACTGTAGGTGCTGTGGGTTTTTTGTCATTCGTATTTTGTACAGTAACAAAACCAAGATGAAAACTAATCAGAATCAGTTTTAATGGCCAAGTGTACTTACATATACAAGGAATTTGACTTCGAAAGGTGTTGACTCTCCATACATACAACAAGAGACATATAGCAGTATACATTCTGTGGGTAAAGGTACTGTAGGCACATACTGTACAAAACAGACAATAATACACATGTGGGCACATATCAGACATAAGTACAAATATGCAAAAGCAGTAGTGCAGGGTGCATGGAATGATGAGGTCTGAACTTTTCTTTCTACAGTTTAGGAGAGTGATGGCAGTGGGAAAGAAGCTGTTCTTGGTCCTGGTTGTTTTTGTGTACAGGGATCTGTAGCGCTTGCCAGAGGGGAGGAGGTTGAAGAGAGTGTGTGCAGGGTGTGTCGGGTCTTTGATGATGTTCTCTGCCCGCTTCCTCCTACTAGAGTACCAGTCTTGGAGGGAGGGCAGGGGGCACCAATGATTTTTCCAGCTGTACGAATTGTGTGCTGTAGTCTACAAATGATCATTCTGAATCATTTGAGGCACACAAAGATATAAAAGGTTTATTAGCTGATTTTGTACTTTTGAAAAAATAAAAAACATTGTGCCACTGGTTTAAAATAATTGAAATGTGACTTTATAGGATTAAAGCATCTGCAATTCAAGGTACAACAAAAGTGGAGTAAGAACAGAATGGATAGGTGAAACACAGTGCTACATATGAGCTTATGTGCAATGGAGAGACTTACGCAAATTATTTATATGTGATCAAACAGACGGATACAAAAAGGGAGGTTTCTGAATTCTCTCTTTATTACTGTCCCCCAACAGCCTATTCAATATTTATACACTGTATGTTCCTGTGAGCGATTGGGGAGCCTCATTTCCAAATCTGGGTGTCCCAGTCCTCTTTCACTGGTTGCCACGGAAACCCTGTGGAATGCCGGGAGTAATAGTCTGGCTGCATCCTGAACCTGAGGATGTGTGTGTGTGTGTGTGTGTGTGTGTGTGTGTGTGTGTATGTGTGTGTATGTGTGTGTGTGTATGTGTGTGTGTTCAGGCGTCTTAAAAATATTTTTGGTTTGTTTGTTTTTTAAACACGGTTTATTACTTTAACTTTTGACCTGCTATTATTAGAAGGTCTGAAGGTATTTCATCTACCTCCCTTCCTCATGACAGGCAGGAGGGGTGTTTAGTGTAATTTGTTCCTGGGCAGAAGACACAGAATTCAGAAAGAAAAAAACAGTAAAAAATGAGTTTAAGCTGAACTTCAACTATTCAGTCACTCTTGTAAACTGTTGTGTCTACAGAAAACAGTGTACAGTATATTTTGGTGTACAGTAAGCCCCCGCTTTTCGTGAGGGTTACGTTCCAAGAGCAGCCGCGTATAGTGAAAACCGTGTTATTAAAAATGCCTATTTTTATGGTGTAAACCTTAAATACCCCAAATATGCTCCCAGAACACTTTAATTTCATGTTAAACTCAGTTTAATGCATTACCCGTAAATAAAATATAAAGGTAAATGAATAATCAGAATCATAAAACTTTATTGCTTAAAAATTCATTAGCATTAGCAGCATGCCGCGGCCAAAACAAAGACAAAAGAAACGTTGAAATGACTCTCTATACCCACATGTTTAGACAGGGCACAGCTTACTAATTCTAAATGAACTGACATGACTGTTGAAAATTGGGGAGGGAAAGTTTAAAACACTAAAATATGAGGACAAGACGCAGAGCAGTCATGCTACATGCTGCAGCAGCTTCTTCGTCTTCTTTTTATGGTGGTTGACAACTTTTCAGTGTATTATCGTGATCATTATATCTATGCCACAGTGTGGCCTGTCTGACCACTTCACACAGTTACTTGATTGGTGTCTGTAGTTTAATAAAAAATGCATGCTTTTGTAAATCTATATACCTATAGTGTACCTACAGTGTGACCAGGCTGAAATTCTCTCTCTGTATTTAATCCATTTACTGAGTGAAGTAGTGGACAGCGCGGAACACAGGGAGCAGTGTGTGTGGGGACGGTACCTTCCTCTAGGGTACCTTAAATACCAACACTGCCAGTCCTGGGATTAGAATCACAGGGGCAGCTCCCTAACCACGAGGCCATCAAATATTAGTCTTCCGTGTGTGATCAAATAGGTCCCTGGTGGAGTGCTAACTTAATCTCTGGTAGAATCTTCTAGCAGCTCTTTATTTTAAGTCTTGGTTTACCAGTGCGAGGGACAGATTTTATTGTGGTCTACAAAGCACAGATGTCTGTCAAGCTGGATAAGAACGACTGCCAAATGCAATAAAAGTAAATGTAAACATGAACATACATTTATACTTCAATGATGTTCCATCACTTGGAGTGTTAAGGCATGTCCTGCATCCTGTTCAGTGTCACCAACAGCCTTTTCTGACATATGTCACATATATGCTGCTTAAATTCCTGCACCCTCAGCTTAACGCTGTCGTTCCGGCTTCTTGCTCAAATGTTCTTCTGTCAGTGGTTAGATCAGCTGGTCTGTCCCGACTGATGCCGTTAAAGTCAGATACATTTCAGGTTCTCAGACTTATGTGTGTCTCTGAGAGAATTTATTGGGATCCTGTCCTTTTGCTCATGATTAACTCATGCACTTGCAGTTTGTTCTTGTGGGACATTTAGGAGCAGGACATTTAGGAGCAGGACATTCCTGGACAGTGGTGTCATGTTTGTGCACTTAATTTGGCACCCTCTTCTGTATCTGTCTAGACAAAAGGGAAACAACTTAGGTCCTGGAAGGTCAGATTCTAGAATAGTTTGGTGGTTTCCCTCCTTTAACACGTCCACTAAACCTGGCCAGCACTTTAAGAGTTAACCCTTAGATGTCTACAGTTATTACAGTTTTCTTTGTTCTATCACATATCCATGTAATGATCAGAAATCAGAATAAGAATAACTTTATTGTTCCGGGAGGAAATTGCTTATGTTTCCTGACTGCACAGACACTAATAATATTATTATTAAATTATACATTATTCAATTAAAAGTCTAAATAAATCCAATGAAAACTCTGCAAAATATACTCAGTTTAAAATACACTAAAGTAGGGCATTAACAGAAAAGTCGACTAGTCAGCTTCAGATGTACAAGTCGCCCCCCTGAGAGAAGTCGACTAGTCGTGTGTTTGTTTCCTCTCTCTGCCCTCGCTTGTGTACACAATGCAGTCTCTGCCTCTGATTGTCCTAGACTGACACACGTTTCTTGGTTTAACCATTTATTATAGTCCCTTCATAAAAGGGGCGGTACCGTTGGCGCAAGGGGAATCTAAACACGAGACCAAAACAAGATGAGAGACACGGCAGCAGAGAAGACAGACACACATCACATGTGTGGAAATACTTCACTTTAGACACACAAACAGTATGGAGACCTGCAGAACCTGCAAATCAGTGTTAAAGTACAGTAACAGAACCGGCGCTCTGCATCTGAAAGGGCTCCGCCAGCTAACATGGCTAATGCTAGCACTGCAGGGTGACATCCAGTCCAGAGGACGCTGAGTGGCTGCGCGGCTTAAGCTGTTCCCACTTTCTGTTCTACACTTAAATTTACCAGAAGATTCAAGGTGTTAGTCTTTTGTTTGGTTTAATTGTAATGTTGACTGTTAATGTTACAGAGAACTTTAATAAAAGTTGCTCAATGTTGGACGTCTGTGTTCCTCCGCTGGGTGTGTGATGACATCATCAAACAACTAGTCGACTCCACTTCGACTTTGCTGACGGATAAGTCAACTTGAAAAAGTTGTCGATGCCCTCCACTATAATACATATACAAATACTGAGGTATATATACAATAGTAACACAAATAGTGGTTAGGAGTCCATGATAGAGATATGCCATAGATAAACAATATTAACACAGGTTCATATATCAAGACTACTTCACCTAATAAAAGATGAATTGGTGTAAGTAAATCAGTAATTACACAGTAAATGACAGTAATGCATGCATTTACATTCTCAAACATGTAATTGTAAATGTAAATGTAGGAGTTCCCTCATCTAGATCATATTATGTTGCTTTAGAGCCACAGCTCAGCAAGTTTAACAAACTCAGCATTCTATTTACATAAAAAAGCACTCATGAACTGCTTTCAGCAAGAAAACATTTTTGCTTGGCTTTGTGGCCACAGGTGTGCTAATGAATCTCGGCTGGCCTACAGCTTCTCAATAGAGGATTGGAAGGCATTGTGGAAAAGCTCTGCGCATCGATTGGGTTATAATAGAGACTGCGAGTGTGTCCGGCTGAGCCAAATGTCAGTGGCGCTCCAGTGGGCCCTGCACAATGGCAGGCTGTTTTTGTTCCATGCCACGATTTTTCACAGACAGCCAGTAAACACAAAGCCACGTACCTCCGCATGCTCTTACTGTCGTAGTCTCCATAGAAACCACAGAAAAAAGGAGGTAAAATCTTGTCTGACCTCTTAAGTCTCAATTTTGAGGTCAGATATTTGGGCAAGTGCCGGACAAACAGTTCTTCGCAAACCAATCAGACTTTCTTAAAGGGAGTTTGTCCTTGCTGCTGCCTCCTCTGGCTTGCTCACTGTTTTCTATGAATTCCAGTGACAATATCTATAGCGGCATACAAGCAATGGAATGGTTGCACAAACCAAGTGTTGTAGAACTCCAGGACTAAAGATGTTTTTTTCTATTATCTCAGTAGCTTAGCGAACCACAGAGGACTGTAAATGCTACTCAAGCCAAGTCCAGTAGGTTTTTATTGTAATTTCAACCAACTACACAGTACAGAATGAAACTAAACAGCATTCCTCCAGGACCAAAGAGCAACTCAAAGAAAAGCAGAAACAACACAAGACTGAATGCAGGCAGGATAGGACTACATACAGCGCAAAAAGAAAAAACGCACAAAAAACAACCATGTAATAATACAGGACCAGACAACACATAGTGGTAGCAGGATTATGACAGATACAGTCTAGCAGAGGAGCCATTAACTGTGGAAAAAATGCAAGGGTTGAGTTAGATGGCAAAAAATTGTGCAAAAATAACAACAGGATGAAAAATGCACTGTATGTAATAAATAATGGGTATTTACAGTAGGTTGGCTTATGGGGGAGTGGCAGTTGCATTGTAAATTTTGTTTATGGTGGAACAGTGTGTGGGTGTGTGCCACATGGAGCTCTTACTGTGGCTCAATCATCAACTGCTTGTTAACACTGAAGATTTCTTAAGCTATGTTGTGCAAAACAAAAAGGTTTTTTTGTATTATGCTTTTATTATGCTTGTGTCTATTACAGTTTTTGCTATTGCTGCATTTGAATGATTATCAGTAAATGCTTTGTTTCTTACTTTTTGAAGCCTGTATCTCCATTGGAGTGGTTCAAATTCAAGGGTTCTATTAGATTACATTATGTTTTCATATGACAGATACGTTTATTCAAAGCCACTTACACAGAATGTCAGTAAGCAAGGTAGAAGTCCTGTTGTTTTAGGAGGATATACAGTAAATCACTGGTTTTAGAGCTGAATATATGCCTCTGTCCTGAATGTGGCCCATATTCCCTAAGCTTTACAGAACACTCGACAGCTCCAGTGCCCTTTCAGCCAGGTGCTGGTCTACACAGACAGGGTATGTTTACATTGATCATAAGTGAGAAGAGAGGTAGGGCTGAAATATTTATCAGGTGGAGAATTGCACGCCGTGACCTGGGAGGCTCGCGGCCAGCGACACTTTGCTTCAAACGTGTGCGCTCAGTCATCCTGCCTTTCCGGCTCATGGGGCTTCATTGACCTAAAAGCTCATTCAGCCCCCAGAGGCTCGGCCCCGGGTCAAACACGGCTCTAGGCATAGACGAGAGTGCGGCGTCTTCTGCCTTCTGCAATGGAAACTCTCATGTGCAGTGATTTCAAACACCAGAACGTCAAACACTCCTTTTCAAACGGAATGTTTAAAAGCGTGTTGGAAATGTGACGGGCCTTCAGAGGGCTGATGTGTTGTGACAGGTGAAGATCAGAAGGGCCTGTGGTGGAGCTCTGTGCAGATCAGTAAGTAGAACAGACTCTGGTGTCTTCGCTTGGCCTGCCCTACTCCTGCTCAAGCACCGCAGCACAGTTGAGCCATAAGCCTCTTTCATGGTGGCCTACTCCCTGTGTGAAAAGATTTAGTCAAGTCAGAGCCATTGGAGCAGTACAGGTTTATTGCGAAGACCTCTGACCTTCTAGGAGTGAGTGCATGATAAATATAGGCATGCTCTACCTCTATAGGTGTCTATCTCTGGGCAGACAGGGAATCTTTAGGTGAACCTTATTAACGAACCTCATTAATTGATTCTGGGCCACATTCATAAAACACACCAGTAGATTAACAGTAACAGCAGCACGGATCTGTTCCTGCAGCACAACAAATGGTAAATCATTGTGATACAGCAAAACAGCTCCTCATGTGGAGGTTTCTCTGGTTTGTTGCCACTTGAGGTGTCAGAAGTCATGCTGAGAGTCATGTTTGGTGTTCCACTGTCATGTAGAACCCATTGTTGTCATTTAAAAAAAAATCTAATAATAGTAAGCAGTCTTAAAAATAGTGTCACACACAAATGCACACAAAATTAGACTGTTTTACACCAGCTATATTTACTGAAATTAGAGTTTAATGTCTAACTATTCCTTTAAGGGTTAAAGGAATAGTTTTGAAAATGTCATTCCCCCCAGATGTGGTTAATCAGTCAAGACGTGTTTGGAGTTTTTTGATTTAGTGCTGAAGCTACAAGGCTAAATTGCTAACAAAGGCACTCAACCCACTCAAACCACATCAAGATGCATGGTGTAGCGCTGCTTAGGCCTCATGGACACTATGTAAAACACTCTGTGTTTTTATGTCAGATATTAACTGAATGTGACTTCATGATGATTCAAATGTAATATGAAGAATATAAATGAACTTTAATAACATTCTGAGGATGATGAACATATGTCCCAGGCCCCAAAATGCCTGTGTGTGTGTGTACATGCATGCAACTGGTGTAAACAGGGGTGTAAACTGTTGTAGCTTGTTGACTGAAAAGGCAGGACATGCGTGCCAACGAGCGAACGTTGAATTTAAGCCGTTAAACGTGTTGTTTATGTTTTTCCTGCCTCAGAATAGAGCGCGCCTCTCGAAGGCAGCCGGATTTAGAGCAGCAAGTCCGGCTTTGCATCCCGCGGGAAGATGTGTGTGGGGGGGAGGGGTGGTAAGAAAGAGACATGGGGAACGAGAGGAACGAGTCAGTCATGCATGAAAAAAAGCCCTGCGGACGCCTGGGACGCAGCAGTGTGTGTTCCGCGCTGACTGCAGGAAAACAGAGTGAGGAGGAAAGGAGGCTTATGGGGAAGAGTCAACCTGCCCAGCCTCCACAGAGCACGGAACAAACAGCTCCATTATCCTCTCCTCCGCACTGTCCGCCGCCTCTCAGCCGGTCCTGCCGGCTAATCAGGGTAGATCTGCAACAGTTATTTTTTATCAGGACGAGGCGAGGGCTGGAATTTTAATAAAGCCCAGCAGCGGAGACTGTGGCCATTTCGGCCGGGCTGAAGTGCGTGCTGTTTTGTTTTAGAGCCATGCTGATATTCCTGCCTCCTCAGTGAGAGCCATTCACCATGATTATTTATTGTTAATGCATGATATTAGAATACATTATTAGCAAAATGTGAAGTTGTTTTACTTTTTTTCACATTAATTTCGGAGGGCCAAAGATTCCTCTTCTCTAGAATGTTTTGCACATGTTGCCCGTGGGTTAGGAAGGGTTGGACTTCACAGTTGTTCTGTGGAGAGTATAATAAGGTCTATATACAGTATATGTTCCATGGCAGTGATTGTTGCAGAAGAATATACAGAATGGAGAGGTTTTTCTGTAACTGCTACAATATTGCATCACTTTGACGATCTGTAATCTATCGACACTTCTGGCAACCAGGTGGAGCTCCTCTGTTAGTATGTCCCCTGAGAGTAGACTCCTTACTCCTTTAAAATGAAAATTGGACTCCATGGGTAGTCGATCCGTTTGTGCCATAGGCCCCAAATTGTAGAATTTGCTCCTTGAGACCCTTCACAATGCTCATTTTCTTCATGTGTTCCCTTTTTAACTCATTTTGTTTTTCTTTATGGTGTTTTCAGGCCACCTCTATGTTCAATGTGTGTCCACAGTAGTGTGACTCATCTTGTTAAAGTTCATATCTTGTTATACGTTTTATATATATATGGATTCAGTCTAACGCGGTTCTCAGCAAAATGCATGTTAGACTGAATCCACGAACACAGACCCGTGTAAAACTGAGGGTTTTCTGTACACTGAAGAGTTGTCAACCGCCATAATAATAATAAGAAGAAGAAGCCTGCTACAGCATATAGCATGACTGTTCTGTGGCTTGTCATAGTATTTTAGTGTTTTAAATCCCCCCAATTTTCAACAGTCATCTCAGTTTAGTTAGTATTAGTAAGCTGTTCCCTGTTTAAACATGTGGGTAGAGAGAGTTATTTCAACGTTTCTTTTGTGTACGAGTGTTTGTTTTCGTTTGCTGCATGCTGCTAATGCTAACCGTTAATGCTAATGATTTTTTAAGCAATAAAGTTTCCTTTTCCATGTATGTCACAGCCACATGATATTTGGTGATGAATTAACAAAGATATGAACTTGTACAGTTCCTCTATGACAAGCCTTCCCAAAATCATGCTTGTTGACCCATTCCCACTCCAATGAGAAGTGTTTCTGTAAATGTATTTTGAATTTTTTCCATCCTTTTGGCCCCCTGTCACCACAAACGGCATTTCGGCTCTCCAGAACAGAAGATATAGGAATCCTAGTTTTATGCTCAAGAATATCCTTCAAGTCTGAAACTGTCATGATAGTTTTGGGTGTGTAAGCCGAACACGAACAGTTCAAGCAGGTACGGGTCAGATATAAAGTACTGATGGAGTTTTTCCATTCTGAGGACACTCCAATGCGTTCCTGTGTATATACATCCACTATATTGTTTCCTGCGGGATAAATAAAGTTTTCTGATTCTGATACACATATGTATATAGCTTTATATATACACATATTTATTTACATATACACACAAATGTATATATTTATATTTTTGTACTATTTGCATAGTGTATTTTTATAATGTACTGTTTTATAGCTTTATTCTATTGTTTTGCTGCTCTTAGCTTTGTACTGTCACTTTCTGCCATAACAATGCAAATGTCCCACTTTGTGAGACTAATAAATGTTACGTAAGACCATGAGACAAACACAGAGAGTGTCATTGGGTAGCAAACATCCACTACATAGACAGTCCTAGTAACAGTTGAGCGCCAGCCAGGTAGAACAGAAACTGGAGATCGGAGCTGAGAAGGGACACACAAGCAAACAAGCAAACAGTTGGAGAGGCATAAGGGTGGATGAACGATGGGTTCTAGGCTGACTGGGCTTAAATAAGGAAGAAGAAATATGAACACGGGGAATTCAGATGGGGTTCTGGTTTTGAATAGACTGTTTTCTCTAAACATGACAACAAGAGAAATCTTCCACAGCACAGTGTTAACCAATATCGCTGAAACTAAAAGGGAAAAAAAATTGTGACATGAATCCTTATTTACTGGTAAATCTCCCAGTCTGAGAAATTGGGGTACAAAGCAGCATGGGGTTAAATGTTACATTGATTTTGCTATAGTTTAGAAACAGATTCAAGATGGATATGCTTTGGCTCAAATTTTTATTTCCATAGCAACATTATTTGTGACTTTTGACAGGAACACACTAAACCTTCTAAACTAAACAGTGCAAGAAGTCAGTGCAACCATATTTGAATTCAAAACAGCCAAGATGGAGCCTAGATTCTTTACAAACAAATAAATAAAACAATAAATGTCATGTACAATGATATTTAAATCATTTATATACATTAAGATACATATATTTGGTCAGTGTTTCACAACCATGTATTATGTATTTAGGTTGAAAAAATTGTTAAAACACCAGAGCACTGAGTTATTGTGTTATTTTACCAAGGCTTTTAGTAACTATTACTTCGAGGCCCTCACTTTTTTAGAATTAAACCCCCACATGAGGATTACATTTGCAGTCACTCGGCTTTCGGTTGAATTGGTAAGAAGTGGTGGGTGGTGAACACACTATCATTTATCACAGATATGTGCAGGTTGCTTGTTTAAAAATTGTATTAATTTTGCTCAAACCTTTCAAACGATTTGGCTAAAAAAGAAATGTGTCAGGTTGTACATCCCTCTCCTGCAGTAACGATAGGAAAGTGCTCCATGTGTCTCCACCCTGTTGAAAATGTGCTAGACGTGTCTTTGAGGTAAATGCTGCTGCAGTCCGTGTCTTGTGACAGCCTGTAGTTTTGACATGCAGAGAGTGGGCTTGCTGAGGAATGGTGAGGGGGGGGTGGGGGTTGTAGTCTGTGCGACATAAATTAGCCATGATCCAGCAGCATTTGGATTGATTTAGCCAGCCGTGTCTGAGTGGTGCATCGTCGCTTCTTCCCCAGAGAGCGCAGGGAGGGATTGCAGCTCCAAGGCGGCTGCCCCGTGCACACCGCATCTCCAGCGGGACGTTTACATCCATGCAAACCACCAGCACAGGCAATTAAGGAGTTTAGTTTTATCTCAGATGCTGAAGGCATTATGGTGCTGAGCTGGAGACGAGAAGAGGGCTCCTGGGGGTGATTTCAGCGCGATCCTCCGCATGATGGCTGTTGAATACTGACAAGTTGAAACAGTCCCAGTCCCTCACAACAGGCCTCTGGAATAGGGAGTGATTCTCAGCTCCTTGCATGTGGGAGATGGGGACTATGTCCAATTAAGCATGGTGTGTGCGTGTGTGTTTGTTTGTTTATTCCTTTTTTAATCGTAGGGCGGTACTTGTTGGCGCTGCAGTGAATAAATGATGCCGTTTGTGTAATCTTTTTCTCTCTCTCATTGTCTCTCTCTTTCACACTCTCTCTCTCCTGATGATGCGAGAACATGAAGCAGATTATGGCAGATTGTGACATCAGACGCTAGGAGGGGCCTGGCCCCAAAACCCAAACAAACGGTGTTGTCCTTGTCACTCATACCAAAAGATGTTATGAAACCAGACACCCTTTTATATAAGTTGTCAGTGTTGCCTTTAGAAAGACAGCTGTGGCATCCACAGTGGCCCAGACAAACTCACTGACCTTCTCCCTCCCTCGCTCTGTCTCTCAGCTCCTCCACCTCACTGGGAGCGGATTAGCATGCTGGCCGAGACAGCAGGTCAGGGAGGAGGTGTGAAAGGCACTTCCGATGAAACAGTATGGTGGTATAAGATAAAACGATAGGAGAGACAACAGAAGGAAGGGCAAGGGCGCCCTGCTAACTTTTTCAGGTAGACCGCGGCGGCGACTTTTGCATGTAACCTCTCAGGGTTTAACAGTTAAAAGAATGATGTCATGTCTTCTCTGTAACAAATTAGGTAACAATACACCTGAGTTGTGCCGTATATACACACCTGTCACATTTCAACATGGCGTTTGTACATCACATTACATTATTATCATTTGGCAGATGCTTGTATGGTAAATATGAAATGTTTTGTAGTAGTTCAGCACTTTTCTTCTAAAATATTGTACAGGTACACAACTGAAAAACCCTGATTAGTGAGCTAGCTGACCTACAGAACACAGGAAACAAGAAGAGCTGGCATTTTTTATGGCAGCTTTTGAACACTTTCCTTTTCAACTCATTTAGTTAGTTGTCTTCAGTAGCACCTTTTATGACAACTTGTCCAAATATTCATTAACACAGCAAACCTAAGAATATGTTAGCTTGATAGTTAGCTTGCTATGATGGAATTGTGCAGATTAGTATGCCTTGGACCACATAATAATTAAAGGAAGAGATGCTAGGCTTGTATGTGAGGTGGAAAGTAATCATGAAGCTATCAGAATGAGCTCTTTTATGACTTATCCCTAAGCATTCACAAACACAGGTTACCTAGTTACCATGTATCAGGAAACTGTTGTTAATAAAAGTTAAAAGTGCATTGATGCACAAATTATCACCCCTGCTATGTTAGCTAGCTAGGTAGCTAGTTATCTGTCTGGGTTTGTATTTTTAAGACAACTTTAAAAATATATAACACAAGAAACCTAACAGTAGGTAAGCTTATTAGCATTTATCAGTCCGAATTAGCACTAGACTTTTAGCACACATTTTCACTTTCAGTACATCAAATAAGTTAGTGTTGGCAGTAGTTAAAAATAATATGATACCTTCTGACTCCTTCTCACCTTCATTGACCCTTAAAACCACTGTTTGCTGAGACTGTGTGTGTGCAATTTGCATAATGCAGAGAGGCTAATTAAATTTAAATGCTAATTTATTTATGTACTTTGTTAACAAAAAGTCAATGAGCTTGATGCCGCAGGAGAGAATCAAAGATGGAAGGGTTTAAGGGGAGGTGGACAGAATGACACTGATAACAGCAGCGGACTTTTGCTTCTTCTGCCGCTGTTGTTGTTGTTGTTTTGGAAGAAGCGTGCTGTTCTCCAGGAAACCCAAAAGCACTGGCATGCCTCTCTTTCCCCCCGGCCACCACAGCTGTTTCCTCCCGTCAGCCCCTGCAGGAGGCTGCCCGCCGCTCTAGTTCGACTTGTTACGATACAACTCGCTTCCAGCTCAGCGGGAAACACACACACAGATCTGCACATTGTTCTGAAGGGGAAAGTACTGTCATTCCTCCACAGTGAAGTCAACTTTGGGTGGGAGATAGCCAAAAGGAAAACATTTCAAACTTAGGTCAACATCACGGGAGATGGCACTGACCTTTCGGCCCCTCGAAACATCTGGATCCTGGCACGCTCATCTGATATTAATAACTCAGTAACAAGATTCAGTAAAAAGTGCAGATTCTAAACTTCCAATCTGTGTGTAGAGGTGGAAATATTTTATTCTGATCTGAATGAGAAAAAAAAATATTTATATACATTTTATTCCATGTTTGGCATTTGCCAAAACAACCAGAAAAAGGTCAGGAGCCCAGACTTAAATCTGTCAATAAAGAATGTAAACGCAATAGAAATGAATTTCCTCTCATCATTAACTGCATAATCAGGTATGTAATAGCACTGAGCTCCTAAGGGTTAATATTCTGTAAGCACGTTCTGGGCCGTTTCCTGCATCATGCTTTCAGTGCGACGGAAAGAAAGCTGTGTTTTCCCGATGCTCGCTTTGCATGACTGTGTTTTGGTATTTCTCCCCCATATCTGAAACATTTTCCAAGCTCTTTTCGCAGGGGGGCTGGAGGTGGCCGTGTTGGAGGGGTCTGAGTGAACGTGCTGAAAGCAGCAGCTGAACGGCAGGCAGCAGATTGATTCAGCTGAACAATGGAGCAGTGATCTCTGTCCTCCATCTCTCCCTCCTTCCTCTACAAAAACAAGGGAAAAACTGATCTCCTGAGAGTGCTCTGGGCTTTCCAGTGCAGCTTTAATTACTGTCTGCTCCTCGGGTTCAGGCCCAGGCGTTGTTTTTGTGTCTGTCTGACGCGGTGTGCTTGAGGGTGGGGGATCCTCATGGTGAGGTTCTTGGCCTACATGACTCTGAAATCTGAATACAGTCATGTGTGATATTAATTTCTAATATTGTATACAGTGATAATTTTCTGGTGTGTACAATTACAACTGTTACATTAATTCATACATGTTAAATAAAACAGTTCTAGATGTTAAAGGAGTGTATAATTTTAATGCACACTTGGAGGAGAATACCAACTTGGAGAACACAAACTGCTTATTCTGTTATGTCAGCTAACAGACATTCGTGTTAGCTAGTACTGCGGTAAGTGAGGGAGGGCCTTCCTACTTCCTACCCACAGAGACTGAGGCCAACAACTCCAAGCCGTGAACGACTGTGGCATTGCCAACAAAAAGACCAATGCTTAGATGGTTGCACCACTCAGAAATGTTCCAGGAATGTTGTTTGTGTTCATCAGTCTATGAACATGTATATAAATTTTCAAATGTTTACCACTGGACAGGTAGGTGGATAGACAGATAGATTGATAGATAGATAGACAGACAGACCAATAGATAAGGCATTGATTTCAGTATTTGAAATGTTTTCTCTCTCTGTCTCTCTCTCTCTGTCTCTCCCTCTCTTTCTTTCTCTCTCTCTCTCTGCCTCTGTAATCTTCTGCAGCCTTGGTACTTTGGACGTGTCTCAGCATGATGTTCCAGTGCTTTGGGCCTTCTCCTTATTCACTCATTTCCCTGAACTGGCGGCACCAGCCACAGAGCCATCCACAGCTCTATTTTCGGCACGCTGTTGTCTTATTTA
Source organism: Brachypetersius gabonensis (assembly GCA_037577145.1). NCBI lineage: Eukaryota > Metazoa > Chordata > Actinopteri > Characiformes > Alestidae > Brachypetersius > Brachypetersius gabonensis. The sequence continues at coordinate 301 of JBBJLR010139210.1, read as the reverse complement.
GTCATAATTTTAGTCATAACACTTATTGAGTCATAATTTTATGTGTTTTCAGTAACAATCTTGGCAGCCTGATTGCTCCGACTTACAGTAAGCACTCCCCAGAGCGGGAGCTGCACCCTAAGGTCATGCCCATAGAGAACCGAAACAAACCTAAATTTAGCCTCACTGATTTGCTCGGAGAGCTAATTGTCACCGCAGTGTTGGCCTGACAACATTTTGGCTTTCGTCAGAGAGAGAGAGAGAGAGAGAGAGAGAGAGAGAGAGAGAGAGAGAGAGAGAGAGAGAGAGAGAGAGAGAGAGA
>JBBJLR010139132.1:0-16517 GCA_037577145.1 Brachypetersius gabonensis | reverse complement strand
TACACAGATTCTTGTCCAGTCCCTGGTCATTTCCAAACTGGACTACTGCAACTCTCTACTGGCTGGACTTCCACAGAGGGTAACCAAACCACTTCAACTGATTCAGAATGCAGCTGCCAGGTAAGTGTTCAACATTCCTAAGTTTACTCACACCACACCTTTACTAAGGAACCTCCACTGGCTCCCTGTGGCTGCTTGTGTTAAGTTCTAATCCTTAACACTTGCTTTTAAGGCCCAAAACAGACTTGCACCCCCATACATAACAACATTGATCAAACAACATGACACTTCTCGTTCTCTCAGGGCTTCAAGCACAGCTCGTCTTGAGTTTCCGCCGCTCAAGAAAAGAGGGAAACATGTGTCAAGATTCTTCTTAGTCTTGGCTCCCCAGTGGTGGAATAAACTCCCTCGTCCAATCGGCAGAGTCCTTCACGGTCTTCAAGCATCGCCTGAAGACCCACCTTTTCAAGGAGCACTTTGGCGACTATGTCCCTTTCCTACTGCTTACTTATTTCCAAAAATTCCTTTCCCTTGACTTCTCCATGACTTACGTTGTTCTTCTTTATGGCTTATGTATTGTTGGGTTAGGTGTTGTCTAATTATTATTTTACAGTTGTTGTATAGATGCTCTGACTGCAGTTTCTTGGTTAAATAGTTGACACGGATTCAAGCTGTTTTTAGGTAAGAAACAGTTGGGGAGTTCTTAAGCACTGATATTCATCGCTCTGGATAAGAGTGTCAGCCAAATGCCATAAAAGTAAATGTAAATGTGCTCATCAGAGGCCCCAATAGAAAGAGGGGGGAGTCCCAGACATGGGCCCCAGCGACAGTGCACTTACCTCTGCCAGGAGCTGGCCATGCAGGTGCACACAGAGTGTGGGGTCCAAGCCCCGTGTGCCCAGAAACTACCTGCCCATTGGACAGGCGTCCCGCAGGCTCCCTAGGGAAGTCTACCCCATGCCAGCAAGTGCCATAGTTTTATGTGAATTTTCAGTAGTATATGTACATTTCCTATTAGACTACATGATCAATGGAAATATTATCAAAATGAATTCATGAATACAGTAATCCCCCAGTTTTACGTGGATCAGGAGTCAAGGATTTTAGAACCACACACAGATTTTTTTAAAGAACGCCTTATTGTGGGAATTTTTACGCAGAAAAAAAGTTCTCAGTTTATTTAGTATTAGTAAGCTGTGCCCTGTCTAACATAGAGAGAGTGGAGAGAGTTATTCCAAAGTTTCTTTTGTGTCTTTGCACGCAAGCTAATGCTAGCAGTGTTTCTCACTCTCCCTTTCACACACCCATTCACTTACACACACACACACACACATGCACAAATAAACCAATATTTTCCTACCTTGTCCCTGACTTAACTGAGCATCAGCACAGAGAGTCTTTGCATGCTGCTAATGCTGACCGTTAATGCAAAAAATATTTTCTTTATGGGTAATGCATTAAATTGAGTTTACAATGAAATTAATGTGTTCTGGGAGCATATTTGGGGGCATGTTTAGAGTTTACACTATAAAAATAGGCATTTTTTAAACCAAAACACAATGCGTGTTTTCAATATGCGCGGGTGCTCTTGAAACGTATTGCAACCTGCCCTAAATTTTACTATTTTCAAACCTATAGAAAAGTACACTAATAGAAAACGTATACAGTACTCTTTAAAATACACAGCAGCAGCTTTGTATTTTATGGAATTTCAGATTTTTACATGTCAGACTTTGCTCAGTTATAGTTGCATCTAATCCAGTTGCAAAAGTGAGAACATAACAGAAAATGGTTTTACAAGACTTGGCTATCAAAAACCCTGAAACTAAAAAGCAGTTATGTGATCTTTAATCAAGTGCCTATAATGTACTGCATGTGAGTAAAATGTCATCCCCACTGTGTTTTAATGTTTTACCTCATGATTTGTTAATAATTTAACTCTCCTTATCAGATTCAGACAAATCCAACATATGCCCATTTTCCCCTAAATGACAGTGGTGACCTTCTGATCAAATTTTTTTTTTGGTTTATTTTTGCTGCCCATGGCCCTTATCACAAGGAATACCAGGGCTGGCATCTAACTATGAGGGGGCACTACTGATCGTGAACTATATTCATATGAGCGTCACTAGTTTTTATTTCAAAAATTACAAAACTATAATAACTATTTTCTTCTTTATATATTTTCTTCTTATTTATATATACTGTATATATATTACAGTGACAGGACAGTACTAGAAAAAAATTGTTTACTGGTAAACATTTAAAAAAATGTTACTCAGTGTATCCTTAAAACTCCTTACACATTCCAGAATTGTAAAAATTCCCTGACAAGCAAAGCTGTGTGATTTAAACAATATTATGATGGGAAATAATTAGAAAATGCTTTTTTAATTAATTAATGGAGCTTATTTCATTTGATATTAACTATTCAGCCCACATATCCATATATATAAACATCATTAATGCTGCACAAGGTTACTCAGTCAATAGACCAACTTTTTGCTTTGTATTAATGATTGTCAAAAATAAATAGATAATATGTATGTGATAGGGTAATTAAATAGTATGCTTGTTTGTCCTAAAGTTCATGCACCTACCACGTGAAAGTACAAGCTCAGTGGTCAGCAGCACCAAACAGTTTGACCCTGCAGTAGTAAATCCTAATCCACAACCTGCATATCCTAATAATTACCACCCTACCCACTCCATGCTTATCACTACATTCTCCACTGAGGAAAAGTGAAACAGATGATACAGGCAGAACATATCAGTCTGGTTTGCTTGTTTGACAGAACTATGTTAGCTATGTTAGCAAATCCAGGAGGATGAGCTAAAAGACAGGAAAAAACAAGATTATCTTTTTATACTGAATGACCTGTTATACTCATAATTATAATTCTATTAAATACCTACAACAAGCTACATTCTGAGTGCTCTGATTCCCTGAACTGTGTGAGTACACTCAGGCTTAATACTGGCTTTACTACTGCTGTGAAATAAATTTTATTTGATTTTGAAACTATCATCTTTGTTGTTGCTGAGCCTGTCAGAGTTTATTGCATGGTTAAATCAATTAATTACACATCCCAATAGCTACATTTTAGGTGATGGCCTTGCAACCTGCCCTAAATGTTACTATTTTCAAATCATGGCCCTGCACTAAAAAAAAGATATATCGTGTCATTGTATGCATCTCCTCAGAGCACTACTATACTGTCACTTGTAGGATGAACAAATAAAGAAATAATCATATCAAAATGATACAATTTTACTGAATAAAATAAAAACAATGGATATTGTTTGCCATTTAGATTTGCAAGTGAACACTAAAACCTTAATTCTGTTGCATTTCATGATTTGGTTTGTACAGTGTTCTCAGTTATTCAGTGCTTGTTTTTCTAGCAATGTCTCTTTTATAGCAAGGTCTCAGCAAATAAGCAGACCAGTTGATGAGAGAGCATTTTAGTTACTGAAGAAGAAAATTTTGAGAGAAATGCTATCATCATTTTATGTCATGCTAGAGCTTGTCATGAAATAATAAGCATACAAACATTAAATTAGCACATTTTGGTTTATTTGCTGTATCATTAGAATGTTCTGCCTTAAATCTTTTTTTCCTTATGGCTCAAGCTCCCTGGGCACAAAATCTGCTCATAAAATCAGTTGACTGCAATCTCACAAACACTCGTAAATTATTATCAGACACTTGTTTACTTTGTTTTTCACGGGCAACCCCATGTAAATATAAGACCGACCTCCTGTACTGACCAGTTGAGACAGTCACCAAAACTGCAGTATCTTCAATGACAACCTTTTGAAAATCAGTGATCTTAATAACTGGAACTTGTAGGTTTGTTACATAATATGCACACTTGAATGCACCCAAGTATTTCATCATGCATAAGTTTTTGATCTTCATCGCCATCACAGGATTCTTGTCTTCTGGTAAGTTAACTCAAGTTCATATCACTGTACTAAACCATTATATACAGTGAGAGGATTCCCATTGTGTCCAAATGACTCTGTTTCAACCATTTTCTATAAAGAAAATAGACAGTCACTTTATATTTAAATATCTTATTCTCAAGGAGTGGAGAGTTTTAAGATATCAGAGAAAGAGTATGAGAACATTGATCGAGTGTTGGAATTTGGGGTTCAAGTGTTTCTAAACTGTCTGGACAAACTCAAAGAAGCTACTGAGAAAATGGTGCAAGATGACATGCTGAGAACAAACAGGTAAAGAACAGCAAGACTTCTTTCATCAAAGGTGTAAAAACAACACCTACATAACGACAGCTTCCATTAATTTCTTCTCCAGGATTGCAATTCAAGATTCCTGGAATTCCTTCAAAGAGACAACCAATAGAATTAGTAATGAAGAAAGAGGTAAAGGTGAACAGGATGATTTAATTGTAGCGGCAAGGTAAGTTCAACCTGTTCACAATCAGGTTTATTAAAATTTTTGCTTCAAAACCCTGAGTAATTATTTCTCAGCTAATTCATAGAGAGGAGATTAACAGCCAATGTTGGTACATACCATAGCATAAACATAATCAAACTTAAAAGATTTACTCATTCAGATATCATAAAAATCTTCAATCCACTCAACTTTAAAATGTGAAATTTCAAATGCTTTGGTGATTAAATCATTTCATATCTCACAGCATTATTCGAAGAGTGGTCCTGAACTACAAGGATGATGTCAAAAAAATGTTCCATGTAATTGCAACAGAGCAGAATGTCCAGCTTTACCTGCCGTAAGCTCTGAATTCAGTCCATTTATGATTTTGTTATTGTTGTGTGTGTATGTGTGTGTTTATATACAGTACACAAAAAGGTACAGACATATGTTGTCAGTATGTTCCCTTCAGTGTATTCATTTCCAAACCTTTCCTTGTGACAGTCCAGTTGTCATCTAATAAATGATAATATCGTTTATCTGATTTCAGGCCAGTTAAACCTGGTCTGCTAGAGGGAGATTTTAACAAATCAATGCAATGGCTTTGAGTCTAGCCAGCTCACAATATTTTTTTCCCATTACTTTTTGCTGCACTTGTTTGTTTGATTAATGTTTGTTGTGATTTGTCTAATGTCATTTGACATTTTTATGTTTCTGTTACTGTTTGCTTAGGTCCTAAGACTCATGCACAGTACATTAAATTAATTTTTTTTTAAATAAATAAATGTAGTATTCTAGTAATGCTGCCCAGATATGTAGTTGATTCTAAAGGAATTATCTTAGGATTAGTTTGGCAAATATATTTACATAGATATATAATACTTCAACTTCCTCTCATCTCTGGCTAACAATTTTTCTCAGAATTGTAAACACCTTCAAAGGATCCTTTAACAAAGCCAAGGCGAAAGAGATCTGGAGGTGAGGATGTTTTTCTTATAGTGAACAGTGATAGGCCAAAGGTTTTTACCCAGTAAAGTCTAGATATATTTTCAGTAACACCACTTTAATTTAATTTACAGCACCTTGGTTACACAGTACTTTCCTGATGCTCCACAAATTGAAAGTGACCCCTTGGAGTTTCTTTGTTACCTGCTATCAACTAAGTAAGAATGCATATTCCGTTTTTGACATTTTACTGTATGCTACTAATATTATTTGCCCATATGTTGCTGCACAATTAATCAACTCCTCTTTACTTTGACCGTACAAGAATAGAGGCCACCAAAGTAACAGATTTTGTTCGCGTTGTGGACCTTTCTCAGCATTGTACTGACACTGGCATCTGAGTTGTGGGTTGCACTGATACAAGTGTATCAGGTACAGCAGTGTTGCTGGGTTTTTACACACTGGGTACACTTGCTGTCCACTTTATTGCACACATTTACCTTGGTTGATGAACCCTATAGGAAATCAGTCAGAGACTGTTTTTACTAGTCCTGCCCCAGCCCTCTATCTGAGGTCAGTGTTTAACCACAGGGCCAAAGATGGCTGAATATATTTCTGGATAGTGAGCTTTTCTCAACACAGTATTGACCATGTGTTTATTAATCCCAGAAATATTTCTGCGACAACGAATATGGTTATGAAACTTTCTTTGCCTTTAACAGCGCTGTGGAAACATTTATTGTGAATGTGCTTAAGGTTGGTGTGGACATAAGTGCCGAATATAAAAAAATAGACTTTAAAGAAGTGACACAGAGGTAAGAAACAAGTATGCACATCACTAAATTAATAATACAAATTATTGTTGTTGTATACAGTTTGTATTAAATTTGTATTTCAAATTGAAAGTATGGCCTAACATAATTTGTGTTTACCTGTCTAACATAATTTTAAAAACAAGTACTTTAGCTGTAAATGTTTTACTAATTGCTGATAATTATATCTATTAAATTGTTTTCTCTGTGCCTTGAAGGGCGCAGGAAATGTTGGAAAACATTGGGGAAAAGCTTCATGAAATTCATATAATTGAAAAAAATAAGGAAAATGATGGTTTCATTGTGCTAACAAGGTAAGCATTTCTGTTAGGTGGGTCTGGTCTTGTGATGTGTAACATTTCTGAAAAAAGAAAAAAAATACTTGCAGGGACAGAATTCCACAGTTACCACCGCAAATTAACTGCCATCACCCAGTGAATGTGGGTTAGTGGGGGGGTTAGTGGTGGCCTAGTGGGTAGAATACTTGCCTCTGGAGCAAGAGGTCATGGGTTTGAATCCTACCTTCAGCACCACCACTGGGTTCCTGAACAAGACCCTTAACCCCAAGTTGCTCCAGGGAGACTGTCCCCTTTAGTTAGGGAATGGAATTTGCTTTGGATAAAAGCATGCACTAAATGCTGTAAATATAAAATTTACTTATGTTGGGATGTTAGTCACATAGACCTTTCACAAGTGTCCTTTATGATGTTTCTCACTGATTATGAAAGCTTAAGTATAAAACACTTAAAATAACATGGATACATTAATTTACATTGGTTGTTTAATGCTTTAATAGTTAAACACTATGGCTTAGTTTCCAAGACAGGGATAGCCCTGCTATAAAGCATTCCCACAAGCTCACAGTGTTATAAACCAGCACTTCTAACAAGTATATAGTTGTTATGGAAAAGGTACAAAGACTTATTCTGACAAATCTTTGAGAACGAGTTTTGCATAAAAATCCAGTGACATTCTGCTGTTACTATAAGATGACCTATAGACTAGCTTGTGTGTATGGTGAAAGCATACCGTCGAAAGCAAAAAGTACTCCTATGTAATATGTCAACCTGTATAAAGCTGGCTGCAATCTGAGGCAGATTGTTCAGTAACCTCATAAAAGTTCAGTATGGATAAGTTTTTAGAGTTCTGTCACCAGGGGGCAGTGGCAGTTGCTGTGCTCTTGGCTGCCCCCTGCTTCACTTGGTGAAAGAATTAAATGCAGAGGTTGAATTTCGTGCTGTTCACACTGTGTGCTGTGGTGTGTTCATGTGGTGTGTCACTTTCACTTGCAAATATTTTTCAAACATTTTATAACCAAGATTATTTGTTTTATAATCTCAAGGTTTGTTTTCACCGTGGTCCACTAAAAGTTTTTAAGCTGATACAAATAATGTTCTAGTCTTTTAAAACTGTTTCCTATCAATGTAAATACCAAAGTTGAATATGTTTTACAGTAGATCCTCTAAGAATACATACAGATTCAAAATGAGTTATGTAATTGTCTGCAGATGTGCTGTAAAGAGATGGAAATTAAACCCCTCATCTAAACCCAGGCTGAGCATTTGTTAAGAGCATTCACCAGTGCTGTGGTTGACTATTGCCTATTTATACTGCAGAACAAAAGTGAAAAGTGAAGCTAACTTTGCTATTTCTACCTGTGCAATCCGCAGTACTATCTCCAGAGCATTCCTTTTTTACTGGGACACATTCCTAAACACTACAGATATTCCTTCATTAGAAGCTAAGTATACAAACATGACAAGGTGAGTCCTGCATTCAAAACATGAACAGGCCCCATACGAATAACATTTTCTAGTGATTGTTGCATCAGTGTAATGACTAATTGCCTAAAATTATTATTTGAATGATTCAACAGAATAACAATTTTTCTTTCTATCTCAATGAGTGGTTCTTTGAAGAAACATTTTTAGAAATGACATGTGAGAAAAACTTTAAAATGAAAAAGAATAATATGATAAGGACAAATTACACCGATGCTCCAGAATGAAATTAGTAACTAGAAACTAAATTAGTAGGTTTCTCACTTGCACAAATATTTTCATCAGCCATGGCTTCTTAGGGATGGAAGAGGGTTCCTTTTATGGTTGAGAAAACAACACATAATTTTTATTGATTGGTATCACCCCCCTAATCACCCCCAGACTTTTCAACTATTGTATTTACGTTCAATCAACAACATTATTATGCCTCCCTTGTCAACAAAATTATGACCACAACCTGTGGCTGTCTTTGTTTGGAGTAAATTCCTAAATATAAATGGCTTATGAAAGGTAACCTGCTCATAATTATAGTTTATGTACAACATTCCAGAAGTTTAACTAGTTAGAATGGTGGCTACAGTCTGGGGGATCCACTGCCCACAGCTGCATGAACTCTCTGCCTCATGAAGAGCTTAATAATTAGCTGATGAGCTGGATCAGGGATGTGGGAACAGTTGAATCTGTGCTGGGCAGTGAATCCCTAGGACTGGCTTTGGGAACCGCTGATCTAAACCAGCTGCATTTAAAATGGAACAGGTTTTTATTTTCACTTTCCACACGACAATTATATTTTCACAGCAATCTTAAATCCCAAGAGTTCATGGAAACTGTAGACGAACTGCTAAAACCAATAATGGAATCAGAAACGGTTCAAGATGTTTTTAGGTATGTAATTCTTTGTGAGCTTCCAATCTTTCCCCCCCCAAGTTCTCCCCCAAGCTGTGGAAAAAGTAACCCATTGCATTTAACCCACAGACCTTTTTTAGTTTACTCTGAACAAACATGACTGACTCAGCACATTATGCAATTGGTAGTTATTTGATGTGTTTCAATCTGGTATTTACAGCAAACACCAAGAATGAGAACAACTGGATTAGCCTAAGCCTCATTTTCCATTTTTTGTTCTATGTGTCAATTAAAAATATGTAGAATCATAAGCATAGTTATTATCACCTGGAAAATATCCAAACACAGCTGTATTCATTGTTTAATAATTGTGTATGCTTTCTAAACATAACATGACAGTAATGACAATTTATCTGTTAAATATATCTGAACATGCATTTTGCTGACATTTGTTCAAATGATTCTGTAAATTTAATACTATATATTTTTTTTTTTTTTTTTCAGGCTTCATTTTGATTTTGCCAAAGAGTTTTATGAGGTTGCCTCTGCAGCAGTGTTTTGGTTTAGTTTTTCAGGTTCTGAGAGGCTCCACAAGACTTTCGAGTAATTTGTTCTTTATATGTTTAACTTGCTCATTATGTGTTTAAATGTATAATGTGAAGCGCTTTGTCTAAACAGTAGGCACAAACATCTTTAAAATTGAAAATCAGGTTAGATATTTGCATTGCATTGCTCAGCTTAATTTAAGTGGTTACAATGGTTAGAACACATTGTCACACCAACTATTAATGGTAATATTATATAAAATAAAGACAATAGATTTTACTTATGCAGTAGGAAGTAAGACAAAGAAAATTTGTCACTTTATGAATACAGTGAATGTTACAAATGTTATATATAAATACAAAATGTGATAGAAAGACCATGAAGAAAATACATCTCTTTCAGATTACAGCTGTTCACCCCTGTCGCCCTCCCCCTCATCATTTCACAGGATTGTGGCAATGAAGATTACTCTTCAGTCTTTATCCATTTATGAAAAGCTGTCAGATATGGGTATAGTTTCTGGCATGAAAAGACTGTATTCAAGATCTATGGACTTTGCAGTTGCCCTGGCAGGCACTGAAGAGATGCAGTATTTTAGGTAAGCATTCATTGTACTGAAACAAATAAGTCAGATGGAAAGCTATTGCTCCAATTACTGTGCAGTTGTTATCTGAAGTAAATTTTTTCTACTTTAGCATACTCGCACTACATTTACATTATATTATTCTGTATGATTTGCTATAATTTAAATATTATTGCTACTGCGGTGTAGTTTACATTATTTCCATTTCCTGTTGACTGAACAGGGAGACATACTTTGAGAAATGGAAATCATTCAGAGAAGAACTTAACACGCTTGTGGATGAAGAGAGACAGAACCCACATGTCATTTTTCCACAAGTGCGGTAAGCCTACATGGATTTTATAGGCAATTTTTGGTTGCTATAAAATAAATTAATCTCACTTTCTTTTCTTTAGGGCTACTGGACGAATGCTGTTGCAGAAATTTTTGGCTTTCCTTGACAGAGTCAATGCTGATATTGATGATGACACCTTAAATGACCTGTCAGTGTAAGTGATTTAAAAGTGGAAGTTTGCAGATTTAATAGGAAAATAAGTTATCCATGTTCAGTTAATTTAGCAAAAATACAAAAATATCAGGAAGTTCTGAGTTTGAGCTGTAAACTAAGGAAGTGTCACGTCTCCCCTTTCTCCCCAAATGAGAGCAGGCACAAAGGCAGGCTTCCATGCTACAGTTTCTCTCTTTATTTTCAAAAACATTGCAAAATAAAAGGAACAAAGGCCAAAACAGACTTTTAAACAAAAGGAAAGAGGTAACACACTCACTAGCAACAGGGTGATGGTGGACCGACACTCAGGTCCATTCCACCCCCACCCCCAAAAAAATATATTAAATACAAAAACCCCCAATTCAAGAAACCAATAGAAACATAAAACTCATTTCCTCTGAGCACACGGTCAGCTGAAACCCATAATTAACCCAAACAAGATGCATGCTCAGGAATTCATAATAAAAGTTCCAAAAAATAACTCAGAAAATACAAATCTCTAGTGGCCGCCAATCATAAACATACCCAGGCCTGCCAGACCTGACAGGAAGCACATTTATTATTGTGGAGCAGACCCGTTCTCTTTTACTCTACTGTCATAATTAATTTCCGTGTGTGAAAATATTGCCTGTAAGCTGTTCGTTGCTATCATATATCAGATAAGAGAGATAAATATGAGATAAATGATGCTGTATGCTATAAATTTTAATATTGTAATTGCTTGGCTCTAAAACTAATGATTTCATTTGTAAAATGCATAGTTTATGCAGTATGTACAAAATAGTTATTTACAATGAGTTAGATATTTACTTTGTTTTTACATTTTAGATTTCTTCAGTACAATATTCAGTATTGAAAATCACCTTATACATTTTATTGAACTGTCCGACACTTTCATTCCATTCATTAATTCATCTTGGCATTTAGCTGTGAACTAAGCTGAATCTGGACTCTTCTGCATTTACTGGAAATAGTTTTGATGGCTGTTAAAATGCTGTGGGTTATATCTGTCATGTACAGAGTGTGATGTACACACTCTACATGACAGGTGGGCTATAGGCACCATTGTTTTGGACTTTTATTGTGAAATGGAGGGGCATTGTGTCTGGGATCCTGTCTATGTTCAGCTGTAATGTGTTGCTTATGTCTCATTGTTTCATGTCTTAGTCCTGGTTGTACGTAAAGTGCCTTTGTTTTAACTGTGGTGTCTGTCCACCCTCACGTAACCCTCACACTACCCTGCCACAGTTAGTGTTGCTTGCTTTGTGTTTGGCCCTCGAGCCTTATTTATGTTCTTGGTTCTAGATAAATATTAAACTGGGATGAAAGAGTAGAATGTTACCACTGTGAACGGAACCTTATATAGGAGTGTGACCGGGGGTGACTATATTCGGTTAACAAGGGAATGAAAAAAACACATCATTTGACAAGTGTTGTAATGTGCAGTAACTTGGTTTAATAGTGGACTTGGATTTCAGTAGCTTTACAGGTGTGGACTACTTGAGCACTGATGTACGTCGCTCTGGATAAGAGCATCAGCTAAATGCCGTAAATGTAAATAGACAAATAAATGAATTAAATGTCTTGAACATGAATAAATCTATCAGGTTCATCATGTGCTTTAATGATAGCAAACCGGTTAGAAAAAAACTTTAGATTGCTTAATATGATTTAGTTAATTTATTAAATACAACTTTTTACAGGCTAAGGATAATCCATTCATATTGTAATGGTCAGATATATTTCTTCCATAGTAGTTTCAGAGTAGTTTCAGAGATGCTAAGCTCAGCATCTCACAAAATGCACTCTTCGCATACATGTAGTTTTAGCACAGCTTGGCATCTACATACATTTAAAGTTAACATTGATCATTGTCTCTATTTAATTTGTTTTTTCTAGGAATTTGGCTAATTTGAGAAAAGTGTGCATTGCAAAACTACTGGCCAGAGGAGTAGTTACTCAAGATCAAGTGGATGAAGCTCAAAGGTGTGTTAAATGTAATGTTACAAACAGCATATTTATGGCATATTGTATTGAATATATTTTTCTACAAAGGAGTCCCCTTTGAAGGAAAATATGGTGGTACATTCTTTTGAATATATATTCTTCTTTCTGTCTCTCTCTCTTTCTCTCACTCACACACTCACACACACTTTCACTCTCTCTCTGGGATTAGTGCTCAGTAGGTACACCTGTCTTTCAGGTGTGTAGTTGGTTGTCACAATGGGACATGGTTTGTAACCTCTTTCTATCATCCTCATTTTTCTTCTGGTTTATTTTTTTTCCAGTTTGTGTTTCATTTCCAATTTTTAAATGTATGATTCTTTTATTTTTGTTTATTTATACATTTTTTAATGAAAATAATAATTTGGAAGATACTTAATAGTCAAATTCAAAATGTATGTCTATCTAATCCATTCATGCTTCCTTTATGTTGGTGCAGTACTTTCCCAGTAATGTGGGTAATCAAGAACTGTTAACCATCACACTTGCCTTGGAGAAATAGAAACAGTGACTCCCATGAGCCAAACATATTTTTGTAGTTTGAATTGATCAGAATAATGTTGTTTGATCAGGTCTAATTGGGCTTCTATTTTCCTCCTAGGGTCTAATAGTCATATTATCAATTGAGGGTTAACTTCTGGTCCTCCCAGCTCATTACTCCATCCGTTTGTGTGGAAACAGATTTAAGTCTTCCCTGTTTGAAGGCCAGAAAATGGACGTAGGAGTGCTGTCAGTAAAGATGCTTGGTGGAAAGCAGCTTTACTAACAGCCTAGCAGTAGCAATGAGACCTAGCCAGTTAAAAACAAATGACTTAAGTCCTCAATGCGGATGGGACAGCAGGTATTGCTTTCCACCAAAGATGGTGCATACTTTATCTTGCATACTGGAAAAACTTGGACCACATTTCTTCAGATTCTTCAAAGTAATTTCTCATGTCAATCCAGTTACTCCAACTGTCCACACATCAGTTCTCCATCAACACCACAGATTGTGGGAGGTCAGATGATGAACACAGGGGAGAGGGACTCGACTTGGACGATTTATTTGGCCCACTGGGAAGGTTATTTTCATGAAAAATGTTGCTAGACCCTTATCAAGTGACATCTTAGACAAATGTCTCGCTCAGACCTCATTTGCTTACAGCTTCCTGTCAGTTGTCTGGAGTTGGCCATTTGGAGGGGGGTCCTGATGCATTCTGAGAGCATTCTCTCTCTCTCTCTCTCTCTGTCTCTCTCTCTCCTACCACCCTTCCCCCCCTGTCTTTCAAGCTCGCTCTCTCACACTCTGCCCACAGTCTCTGGGGTTATCACTAGATATAACTGTGTTTTACATGTATAACTGCCTCTTTGGGATTGACTTTGTAATGTCTTTCTCTCATTCACCTCATTGCTTGGTCATAAATCATACTAGACCCTCTGAAGCAACTTGTCTGAAGGGATTTTCTAGCTTTTTGTCCTGTTTTCCCCATCTAGTTCATTTTCTTTCTAGTTTGCATTCATTTTTCTTGCTTCCTTGTTTGGTTTCATTCTGTGTTCTTTTATCTCTGATCTTACTCAAAGTTTTTGTTCCCTTTCTTTTTTATTTATTATTTTTTTGTGGGGAAATATTTTATTGTGACAGCCAGATAAGCTGACCCCTTTTCCCTCTGATGAATATAATTTGAGGCTTTTTTATTTTCTTTTGTAACAGAAAGGTAACGGAAATATATATTTGTAATTTTCATTTTGTTTTACAGAATCTTTACAAATGACGTACTAGGTGTATATGAGAAATATAAAGTGCTGAGCCATGGTTTGGATCCAGAAAGATCTGGAGAAATCCTTAGGTAAGATATGTGTATTCTATGCATTTTTTATTCTAAAATTGAAAATGCCAAACATTTACACCTTAACTGAAATAATCTGATTCCAGGAATCTAGTTCAAATTTGCCAAGCTAAACCAAACTAAAAAACTCAAGTGTGTCCATTGCAATGTAAGACCATAAGTGTATTTGACAATATCACAATATGGTTGGATATTTACTACAAAATACCTTTTTAAATAGCCATTTATCGACCAGTTAAACATTTATATGTGTGCCAAAGCCTTAAATTGTACTTTACTTGACCAATAGTGAGTTACCAGAGGACCTGCCAGAGAGTGCAGATTTCCAATTGGTATTGGTTTCTATGTAGTTGAATGTTTCTGAATAAGAAGCCTTAGGACATAATTAGCCATTGAATTTTAAGAATATTTGACCTGCATGAAAGTAGAATGCTACTAATTACTGTGCTAATTGCTATTATATGTTTGATTTAGGGCCATGCTCAAAGTCCTAATGGTGGGCCTTAACTTCATATATGCTCCACTGACTCTGGCTTGGAACTTTGTATCCAACTGATCTGTAAAGTACAAAGAAGCATAATCAAAGAATAGTCTGTAACTGTTCATAACCCTGTACTGAATAAAAGACAATTTATCGACAACCTGAGCACTCAACTGGATGCCAAAACAGCTTCATATTTTTGTGTCTTTAACAACTGTGTCTGCTTTTAGACTCATGGTAGTTTTTATGCCTGTGTCACCAGCAGAGGATATACAAAATTCTAAAAACAGTTTAGAAGAGCAACTGTGTCCCTTTGACACACCACAGTCTGAAACAATAACAATGTTCTCCTTCAAATTTCGACCAAAAATTAAAGTCCTAAGTAATCACACTGTGTCTCTGTAAAAAACAATTCAGACATGCATTTGTGTTTACATATAGGATTATTTATATATTGTTTATTCATTAACCTTTATTTAACCAGGTTTGTCCCTCTGAGATCAAAAATCTGTTTTGCAAGGGAGACATGGTCAAGAGGGCAGAAGCACAATCACAACAAACAATACATTAAATGAATACATAAACATTTTCTCACATAAAACACTTGCATGCAGACAAAGTAAATTGCAATGACATCACCATGGCTTTAAACTCCATCAGTGTAACAAGGGCTTGAAGTTTGTAGATTGTAAGTCATTCCAAGCGTGAGGTGCCGAAAACCTAAAAGCTTTCTTTCCCAATTCAGTTTGTACTTTAGGGACAACAAATTGCAGAACATCCATAGATCTAAGATTGTAACATCCATGTTTCCTTGTTAAAAGACAGGATAAATAAAAATGAGTAGTACCAAGAATAGTTTCATAAATAAATACATACCAATGACTTAGCCATCTCGTATGTAAAGATGTCCAATTTAAGATGTCCATTAGAGTATGCAATGATGCGTAAAGGGACCACAGTTGGTTATAAATCTCAGTGCCCCATTTACCATGGGGCACTGAGATTTATCTCATCTATGGAGATATGAATATACAATTCATCTCCATAGTCCATAATAGGCAAAAAGAAAACATTAAGTTTCACACATAAAGAAAAACAAGATTTATTTCTATAGTAAAATCCTAAAAGAAGTCTCAGTTTTTTACAACATACTGAATATGCTCCTATTCAAGATGACTCAAGAACAAGATGACGGCACGTACACATTGCAAGGCTCAGCGACTATCCAGTTTCTGCAGTTTTGCAGTATTTTTCTTGCACATTTCGGAGCTGTTTGTGCAGAACAGTAGTGTTTTAACATCATACACCCGACAAGAACATCTGGATATTGGTTCTCACAATTTTGACAGTTTTATCAGCAATCTTTGACTCGTCCCTGAGACCACCAGAACACTCGAGGCTGCGCACCCGGGCGGAAGTGCTCGAAGGAGGCGTTGAGACCATAAACAAAGACGGGGGAAGCGCGGAGGGCTAAGAGCTAAGCTAAAGCTAACACCACACAAGCTCTCTTTGCCCAGCATTTTTCTCACCAATGTACGGTTGAACAAAATGGACGAGATTCGACTCTAAATCAATAACAGTAAGAAACTCTGGAACTGCAATGTCATGATTTTCACCGAAACATGGCTAAACAGTGGTATACCGGAAAATGCTATTGCTCTAGCTGAGCACCACATTCTCTGGGCAGACAGATCAGCGGATGATTCTGGTAAGAACAGAGGCGGGGAATTGTGCATTTATGTTAACAAAGCTTGGTGCACAAACTCTGCTATCGTTGGGAGACACTGCTCAGCTAACCTAGAGT
>JBBJLR010139114.1:0-16517 GCA_037577145.1 Brachypetersius gabonensis | reverse complement strand
ACACACACATACACACACACACACACACACACACACACACACACACACACACACACACATACACACACACACACACAGAGACACACAAACAGACACACACACACATACATATACAGACTGATCCTCCAGTCATTGTGTGGATTTATAAAACTCCAGAATCAACACCTGCTTTAATCTCCTGCAGTAAAAATAGTAAAGCAGGTATTAGATGGAGCTACAAGTGATCCTGGACTTTCATAAAGAAAGAGGTCTGGAGACACTGAAGATAAAACCACTGTTTACTGGATTAATGTTATTAGTATTTATCGTAATATTAGTGTTTTAACACTGACTGAACACTACTGCCCAGGAGGAAACTGCTTTTGAGCAGAATTTTCTCAGATATCTAAGCTCTCAGACACTCACCCTGTTGTTCCTTACTTGTGTGTTAATCTCTGACTTGCTATGGTGTCTTTGTTATGGTGTGTAACTCCAGCAGTAACTTGGTTGTTGATTTAAGTATAGCTTTACAGGTTTAAGAACAGTTGGGGACTTTAGACACTGATGTACGTCACTCTGGAAAACAGCATCTGCTAAACGTCATAAACGTGAAGGGAAACGTTATGCACAGTCCTGTATATACAGACAGAAGAAAGTGACTGATCTACTCAGTGATGGCAGGGACATTCTCACTTGCTAAACTCAAAGAGCAGCTTCTCGAAGATGAGGATGGGCCCGGTGGAGCTCAGGATGATGAGGGGCTGACCACCAAACATGCAGAAGACTGTTCCGGCCAGGGCCGTCCCCAGAAAACTCTCCATCACCCCCTAAAGAAGAGAGGGATGGAAAGAGGTGGGTTCATTGGTTTTAACCTAGAACATTCCCTTCACATCACGCTCAGCAGGTCTCAGTGATATATTTTTGGATATATAATGGATAAATGAAAGTTGTTAGCTTGATTAAGTAGGAGCTAGCTGAGTTTGATGAGTAGTCAATAAATATTCATGTACAGTAAATATTCAAGTTATGACGGAGATCCGGTCCTACAATAGTGAAGTAACCCGAATTCTGGTGTAAGGTGAAACACACACTAGCCAAAATTAATAACATATCATAACAGTTGTAAAATCTATTAACACAACTAAGAAAAAAAATACAAGAAATGAGTTTAAAAATATTCATTTAGAAACCATGATAAATGCCAAAAAGTCGGCAAACAAAGCAACAAACTGAACACTTGCCCATTCTGTATATTCTTCCACCGCACACCACTAAACTAGGGTAAACTCAAAATGTCGTAATTTGGATAGCATACTAATGTGGCAGGTAACTTATAATAGATATAATAGATATAATAGAATAGTCATGTGAGTGGTTAGCTAGCTAATGTAGCAGCTATATTTAATAAGCAGTAGATCAATATTAATGTACGTCAGATAGCTTGCGAATGTAGCAGCTAAGTTTGATACAGAGTGGATAAATAATATTAATGTAAGTTGGTTAGATTGCTAATGTAGCAGCTAAACTTGACAGATAAATATTAATGTAAGCTGGTTAGTTTGCAAAAGTAGGAGGTAACGTTGATATATAATAGATAAATCTTACTGTAAGATGGTTACTTACTAAAGTAGGAGCTAGCTAAGTGGTAGCTAGCTACGTAGTCTATAAATATTCATGTATGTTGGTTTGCTAACTAATTTGGCAGCAACGTTTGACACATAGTGGATAAACATTAATGTTTGGTTATTCTTGCCAAAGTGCTAAGTAACTAAGTTTGATAAGTAGTAGATTAATATTAATGCAGGTGGGTTAGCTTGCTAGCTGTAGTGCTAGTTTTAAAAACGTAGCTGAAAGGGGTATATATGGTACAAATGTTTTATTCCTTGCGTTCAACCAAAAATGTGATGATAGTCTCTCAGGCAGCTGGTAAAGTAACTAGACTGGAAGTTCTGGTGGGATCTATTTGGGTCAATCCTTGTTTTTGACTGTGTACTAAATGACTAAATGTCGCATTCATTTTAAACAAAATGTCAGGCTGCCGGAGACTCCAGCGTGTACCTGGTAGTTGTCTGTGGCGTCCCCCAGGAGGCCCCCGAAGGTGATGGCATTGGTGATGCAGCCCAGGTAGATAAAGAGCACGGCTGAGATGGACTGGATGTGGAAGCCCTCGTAAAAGTCACTGGGGTACCAGGGCAGTTTCCTCTTAATGTCCAGAAACATGCCTCCGCAAAACCTGCCAAACACACACACACACACACACACCAGCTCATACATTATTAAAGACAAGTCTGTCTTCTGTACAGCCCCCATTGAAAAGCCTAGTAGAAAGTGACAAAGTGTGTGTGTTTGAGAGGGAATGGGGGAGACATACAGAGATTAGAGGACTTCTCAGCCTTCAGGCAGTTTTGTCAAAGTATTCATATTTTTAAATTAATTTTCCCTTCATCACCTTATTTGTGACCATTAAAGCAATGCCTTCTCTGGACACTGCTGCTTCAAACTCTCCGACAGACTCTGAAATTGCCCAGCAAGGAGCTTTCAAAGGCTTTTCGAGCTGCGCTAACCTTGGTAAATTGCATGGAATATGTGATCAGTTGCACTTCTAAAATCTCTGCCGCTTTTGTTGTCGATCCTCTTTCAAATGAAAATTCATGAGTTTAGTTTATGCAGCCTCTTTGATATGTGAAGGCTACTGGCTCGTACAGGACCGAGACCAGGCTAACTGTGACGAGGGCAGAGTCTACTCTTGCGCATCTGGCAACACTTAGATACCTAGAATAAACAACAACAAGCAAACAGCTTAATAGAGAATCTGGTTCTCTCAAGATCTGTCCACTTTGCTGAATCTTACAAAAATGAGAGGACTTTTGGAGGTAACTCTGGATCTGTAAAGGACCATACGAGTTTTCTCACGTCTGCAGGAGAGTTAAAGAAGAAGATTTGATATTCCAGTGGATATCAAATCGACCCTTGATGTGCTAAACAGCAAGTATGGACAAGGTGATGTTTCTACCCAGTTTAGCCATGTCCATTCCACCTGTTAGCTAGATGCTTTCCCCAAGACATGTGAAGCCCCACCACGCCTTTTTAAACATCCGCAAATGCAACATCATTGGACCTCTCCACATGCGTAAGTATGCCACAGCACACAATGTGGTAATCCTGGGATTTGAACCCACAACCTTCCCATTACAGGGGCGACACCCTAACCACCAGGCCACCAGATAATGTGTTTAATGCCAGCACTGCCAGTAGTACCACTGAGGCACCCTTGAGTAAGATACCGTCCACACACTCTGCTCCCTGGTGCCCCTCACTGGTGGCAGCCCGAGGAATTTCACAATGTGTGCTGTGCTGTGGTGTGTTCACATGTGTCAAATGGTTCATTTTCACTTTAAACTGTTAACTGGTGTAAAAGAACTTGCAGTTAGTATTTTCAGTGCTGGACTGGCCATCTGGCATACCGGGCCACCCACCACCCACCATCCCCCTGCCGAAGAACTACAGCGAAAGGGGGCTCTGGTGCGCACGGCATCACCACCACCCAAGGAATGATTTCGAGAGGGACACTGGTGCGTATTTCCGTTAGCACTGCCCCCCGGGTGGGCCGGTCTCAAAATGCCCGGTAAGATGTTTTGTCCCAGTCCAGCCCTGAGTGTTCTCCTCCAAGCTGTCCAGTGAAATTGCAACAGAAGTTTAAAAAGACACTGTGGAGGTCTTGGAGCAGCTGCTGTCAACTCGCCTCTTCTTGTTTATAAGTTCTTCTCTTAGAACCTTGTACTTGGAAGCCCAATAAAGAAGACAATATCTCTGCCTCTTTCTTGTGGCTAAATATATATCATTGTGCATTTTTCCTAATGGTGTTCTAGCAGATCTACAGTGTAGCTGCTCTGAAAGTCCCAGTAGAGCTGGGAAGGGGTATCTAAGCTAGCCAACTTGGGCATCTGCCAGCTTTATACTGAGTAACAGGTGTAGAGGAAGAACCATCCTATTAAACCAGGAAGAGTGAGAACAATCTTGGATGCTCTCTTGGAGTTCCAGTTACAGATGGCTGTGGATTGAACTTACAGCTTCCTGTTGATAAGGCTCTTAGATGACTGGACTCAGAACCCCAACAAACTACAATCTCTTTCTTGTGGCTACATATGTATAATTTTTTACTCATGGTGTCCCAAAAAAAGACATCTGCTCTGAAAGTCCCTGCGGAGTTAGGAACAGGCCCAAAATGACCTTATCAGTATGACTGATCTACTGCAGATCTCTGTTACGTTCAACAACAGACACCTAACTGCTATTTGTGCTACTAGTAATCAGAGATGGGGACTCAAGTCAGAGACTCTGACTCGAGTCACACTTAAGTCACTCAATCAAAGACTTGTGACTTGACTTTAGACTTGCCCTCGACAACTTGAGACTCGGACTCGGGTGCTGTGACTCGTGAGTCATATCTCGTAAACCATGTTCATTTCATGGAATTATTTATTTATATCCCACACTCTTTCCAACGACCTGAAAACTGCTCACCTCGCACCGGTGTTCCATTACTTTTGTCCGAGGTGAGCGGTTTTCAGCTAATAACGGTTTTCGAGGGTCGTTGGAAAGAGGTCACCGAGCCCCATCTAACTGTGGAGCTTCACATTTAGAGTGGAGATATATTTGTCATATTTAACATTTAGATTAAAGATCATTTAAGGCAAATCCTCCATGTTGGTGAGGGCAGTTCACAGCACGCAGCCCCGCCCCCTGCTAAGGAACAGCCAATTGTAATTGCGGGGCATGGCCAATTAGCATATCTTCTAAACATTTAGAGTTCAACATTTACAGCTCAAACATCCCACATTTAGAGTTGCAGTTTGTAAACATAGCAGCTCAAAGTCTTGAGACTCTGCTAGTAATTCACTTAACTGTTATAGTATAGTATGTATATGTATAGTATTTGTACCCCAGCATTTGTGTTTATACCATAGTGTATTTCATATTGAGATATTTTTCTGCAAAGAATTTATTGGATTTATTTAGACTTTATGTATTGTTCTTGCATCTGTGTCTCTGTGTCTCTGTGTCTCTGTGTCTGTGCATTCATAACACATGCAATTTCCTCCGGGATCAATTATGTTTTCGGATTGCAATTCTGAAAAGAACTTGCCTGCCAGTATAGGCCAGCTCCTCTCCAAGCTCATGGGGCACAGGCATCTCCTCGTCCTCACTCACACCTCCTCCTCCACCCACCGAGCCGTTCATCTGGCCCAGCTCATTCAGAGAGAACACCGACTTCCTGTTTCAGGGGCCGAGGAACCATATGCTTTTGAGCTTAGTGGCAAAACGTAGCATGAGTGAAAGAGAAATGGTGCAGCAAATGGGCCATCGCTAACTTCCAGTAGCCATGCCTTTGGATTATTAGTTAGAGCATGGCAGCGACAACCAGGAGTTCATACTGCCTTCACACGGCTGTCAGATGGTTTTGCAAAGAAGCAATTAAAGAATCTTCATAGTTGGAAACATAATAAAATACTTGGCTAGCATAATGCAACAGTTTTTAAACAGGTCCAGACACACCCAGCTGTGGAGCATAATATTATATACAGTAATTCCTTTGCTTTTCGCAAGGGTTACATTCCAAGAGCACCCACGTATAATGACAAACTGCGTTGTTGAGTTTTGGTAAAAAAAATCTGCTCCCAGAACACTTTACTTCCATGCTAAACTCTGTTTAATGCATTACCCTTAAAGAAAATTGAAGGTAAATAAATAATCAGAATCAGAAAACTTTATTGCTTAAAAAAACGCTAGCATTAGCGGTTAGCATAAGCAGCGTGCAAAGACTCGTACACAAAAGAAAGGTTAAAATAACTCTCTCTACCCACATGTTCAGACAGAGCACAGCTTACTAATACTGAATAAACTGAGATCACAGTTGAAAATTGCGGAGCAGTCATGCTACATGCTGCAGCAGCTTCTTCTTCTTCTTCTTTTTATGGCAGTCACCAACTTTTCAGTGTATCACTGCCACCGCTGGACTGGTGGCGGTAATACAGTTCAGTTCTCAAAAAAATCTGCATTAGACCGAATCCGCGAATGCTGATCCGCGTGAAACTGAGGGGTTACTGTATTTTATAATGCAACCTACCATAAAGCAAATATCTCCAACATAAAAGAAAATTACATTTTATAGTTGTCAACAAAACATATCAACAAAACTATTTAGTAAGTTATGTATGACCATTTGTATGGATTCATTCACCATGAAATGTACACAGAAAGAAAAAAAACAGGTGACGTTTTAAAAAAAATTGATTAAGGTTTTCATTGAGAGAGGCAATTAAAATTGCCTTTTTTAATTAAATAGAAAAGGTCAAAATATGTATATATTGGGATATTTTTTGACTCGTTATTGTATCAATACAGCCATGCCGATATTTATTTATTAAATTGTTTTTCATTTTTTCAACTTATTTTGTATACTTAATACACTAATATACTTACTATATTTTGGTTCATACTCTGATAACATGCTCCTGAAGTCCCCAAAATGGCGAAGACCTAGTTCTTCTTGTGATGTATCAAATTAAATTACAGAACTTGCTAAATCATGACTATAAAGAATTATAATGCTATCATATTGCAGCCCAGATATCATGGTGGTGGTATTGCGTCGCTGCAAAACACTGAAACCATGATGCCAATAACAATTCACAAACTCAGGAATCAGTGCCGTTTGGATCAGTGGGCAGTTTGGATTATAAGGGACGTTTGTTCAAGTTCAGGAAATCGTATTCCATGAAATCAGAAGTACTGCTGCATTCTCCTATAATGTTCCAGGCTTTCAGAAACAGGAAACACTTCTGTTTCTGAATGAAAACATAATAAAAAAATCCTGGCTTACCTCTTGTCTGCAGAGGGCACTTTCTTTGGGGGCTCAATGCGAATTTTGGGGTCCCATTCACCAGGTGGAAGTACGATCACCTCATCCAGAAACTCATCAATACCTGCAATCAGGTCTTCCCGGTCCCTGGCCTTGTAGGCTACGTCACTAAACAGCTGGAGAGGACACTTACCGTTAAAACTCCAACAGTCAAACGTGATGTGACTGTGATATGAATTACAGCGTGTCTGAAAGAGCCTTATTGAGCTCAACATCTGTCCACCTTGTTGTTTATATTTGCGAGTTGATGTACTTTTGTGTACTTACATCATCCACCATTAGCGTAGCAATAGCACGTCCAATTTCATTGTAGGACTTGGCTTTGCCCGGAGGCCCCAGAAGCACAAATAAGAATCTGTTGTGCGAAAAATAATTGAGATTAGCATTTATTTTAAACTTCCTGAGTAGTGGCCTGCATTTTCCTCAAACAAATTTAAAGCTAAAAAGAGGAAATGAATGAAACAGGAAAGTGCTGGTACTAAAAATGTTAAGAGTTTTGCCACAAATTAAAATACTGTATCACTGGGAAAAAAAAAATTAAAAACAGCAAATAATACTTATTAGTATTAAAAGGTATTAGTAGTATAACAATATAGTAAAAATATGAAGGTAATTTTATAGTAAACAGAAGCAGCTTATCAAATATTTGAAGGTTAAGATGATTTTCTGTACATAGACGGTGCTGATAGTACTTTTTATACTTATATGAAGACACCAATGGCAGTAGAAACAAATGAACAAATGGTTTCAGTCGATAGTGTTTGAATTTCTGGACTACAGCTATGAGGAGATGGTTTGGACGGTCTAGTACAGAAAACCAATATGGTGGACTCCATATGTATGTACAATAAATGTATATTGGTCCATTGATTGTGGACTCAGAAGGTCCACAGAAGGTCCACAGAAGGTCCATTGACATTTGGAACAATAGACCATGAGAGGAACCTACAGGAACCCCAGAGACAGACCCCACACTGATACTGAAATACCTGGTGGGCACCGGGACTTCAGTCAGGCCTCCCAGAGTGGTGGCCTGGGCTAGGCGTACGAAGGCCACGAAGGGTTTGTCCAGGAAGTCCACCTCCCCCACCAGCACGTTGGAAGCCTCGGCATCTCTCGGGATCTTCTTCATGAACTTGTTCTTCAGCTGTGGTCACAAGAGAAGATGTTCTTAACTTCCTCCAGGGTAAAGGATTCAACTCTATATGTGTGGGTGATATTTCTGCAACTGGTTTTTAGATCAGCTCTACAAAAGTCTTCCACCTACAGAGCAAGCGGAGTCTGACAGAACTTGAAGCTTTAATCGATTCTTTTGTTAATTTCAGGCCTGAGGCCTATTTAAACTGATCCCACGTGTTGAAAACATGGCTTGGAAACCATTTCTAATTATACAACATTCAATGAGATTGTGTCTAAGGCTGTGACTTGGCTTAATTTAGCACGTCTTTGTACTGAACACGAACTCGTACATTCAAGGGGATTGTCCTCTTCTTAAAGCTGTAGATAGTCAATTGATTTTCTTCAGGTTCAACAGCAGAAACAATTTCTACACGTAAAAAAACAGCAGGTGTTTCGCTGCATCAGGACCAGAACATCAACCATCATTAACTCACCATCATTCATTAGTACAAAGGGTGATTTGGTCCAATCATTGAACACAAAGCCGCGGCTCAATCATGTAATAGTTATTTTAAAAAGCGACTTGGACTGCCGTCGGAATTTAAACGAGTAATTTGGCAGCCGTGGGCCGAATAAACAAAAGAAAAAGAAAACAGTCGCAGATAACAGGAGATACACCGTAATTCTGTTGTATTGTAGTCCTTTTAAGACGCTTCTGTCTGAACTGAATAAACAACAACACAAGACGGATAGTTCACAGGGATCTGGTTCATACTGAAGTCTTTCTTACATCCTCTAGAACTTTAAAAGACACAATAAATGAAAAAAAACCCAAACATTTTTAATGACAGGAATGGAAACACACATGCAATAAAGGTCTAAGAGAGAGGGAGTTTTAGGTATAGTATATATTATATTTTAATAATAACCCTGGTTGACCTAAAATTCCATTGCACTCGTAATAGTAGCATAACACTACAGGCTTAACACTAGACTCAGGTTGTGGCTGAGTGCCAAGTTTTGCCTTCTTTAAACCACGGTTTTATGCTTAATTTGAATTTTCTTTCTCTTTTTGTTTTGTTTTTTTTGCCAGAAATATGATTTGACTTGAACCCCTCAAATGGCCGGAGTCCACCAGGAGAACCCGTCTTCCATTCCTCACTCATTTAACTACAGCATTAGTCGATGGACAGAAAGGTTCTGAAGTAGCACAAATGTAGGCTCAGTAACTTTGTAAGTATTTGAGAAAGATGAATGCTTTCGTGGGCCACACGGTAGCGCTGTGGGTAGCGCTGTTTGCATGTTCTCCTGGTGGTGGTGCGGGGTTTCCTCCAGGTTCTCCAGGCTTCTCCCATAGGCCAGAGACATGAGCGTCAGGTGAACTGGGGATTCTAAATTGACCATATGTGTGAATGAATGGTGTGTGTGTGTGTGTGTGTGTGTGTGTGTGTGTGTGTGTGTGTGTGTGTGTGTGTGTATGTGCCTCGCGCTCATAGACCCCGGGATAGCCTCGAGGTTCCCACGATCCTAGTGAGGATTAGGCGGTTCCAGTAAATGAATGAACAATCCTTTCGTTATACAAGCACATGTTTTCCAATCTACATACATAAGAACACATACACTACCAGTCAAAAGTTTGGAGACACCTTCTCATTCCACGATTTCCTTTGTGTTTTTTATTATGGGCTACATTGTAGATTAATATTGAAAACATCACCTGTTGCTCTGATGACAGTTTTGCAGACTCTTGGCATGTTTTCACTCAGATTCATGAGGAATCCACCTGGAATGGTGTTTAATTAACAGGAGTTTCTTCCTCAAGAGTTCATTAGTGGAGTTTCTCTCCTTCTTACTGTGTTTGGGATCATCAGCTGTGAGTCGGGTTGGTCCACGGTTAGTGATCCGGTTCCACTACGGTTCTACTGCACATTATGGCCAGAACCACTGAACTGTCTGGGTTCTTTATCTCTGTTTCTGTTTACTGTATAATTCCACGTGTTCCTTCTATTCCTTAAATATAAAAAAAGAAAAACACTGAATGAAAAGATGTGTGTCCAAACTTTCGATCGGTAATGTACTTCAAAATAAATCAGATTAATGAAAAAAAAATTAACGGAAATTTGATTTTTGACCTTGAAGCTGAAAAATGTCAACACGACAAAATGTGTTTTTGATTATTGTGTGTGTTAAACTATTCTAAATAAATTTGTGGGATGAAGTTAAATAGTAATATAGTATTGCAATGGTGTTGTTTTGTATTGAGTGCAAACTCAAATGCTTTATTATGGTAAAGTCATTCATCCAATTGCTGTCAAAACTTCAGACAAGCTACATAAAAATGTGTTTTTTATGTGTGTAGCTACATAAAAAAACACGGTTTGTTTACCATTAGGTTCTGCCCGGTTCGGCTACAATAATCTAAACAAAAAAGTGAGGAAAATCCAGCCAGGGAAATATTTTTGAATACCGCATGACCCATATGTATGAAAGGGGAAGGGGGGCGGGTAAATGAGCACTCCTGCACCAGAGAGTGCTGCTCGCCGCCGTGGGCATGTGAGCGAGAGGCACGAGGACGGGGCAGGAAGACACGTTTTCTCCTGATGGACAATCAATAGTGACCTAGCCGTAAGGCCGTAAGCCCCAGCGGAATATTGCAGAGTGGACCTGATTAGGACAGGCTTAGCTAAACCAACTGGGGCCAGTTATCAGACCTCCCAGAGCCAACCTGCCGAAATCTTTCTGCTTCAGATGAATTACCCGCATGAACAAGAAATACATGAAACTTTTTAAAGTCTTACTCGGCCAGAAACTAGTCTTACGTGTCACAAACAACAAAAGCGGTCCATATGTCTTTTTCCTCATGTATGAATAAAGCAAACATCTACAAACGCTTATATGTTGCATGTTGTCTGTATTTAATATATATTTTACATGCAGTTTGACTTCCCTATAAACTACATATGAGGTTCTAATACAGCATATAGGGAAGTCAAACTGCATGTAAAATGCATATTAAATACAGACAACATGAAACTAATATAGTTTTGCAACATACAAGCAACATTTAAGATGTTTGCTTTATATAAGCTACATATAGATGTTTGCTATATTCATACATGAGGAAATTGAGAAATCTGCCACTTTTGTGGTTTGTGCAACATAAGATTTGTTTCTGGCAGTGTAAGTGTTATTTTTTTTTTATGTTGTATCTATTTCTTTTTAATATTCCAGGGCCGGCTTCAGAGCCAATCTACCGCGCTGGCATCTAACTGACTGTGGGGGGGCACTATCGATCGTGAACTAGATTTATATGAGCAACACTAGAGGGTGTAGGGGGGGCGTGGCGACTCACTAGCGTGGGCAATATCCCCCCCACCCCCCCCGCCCCCCCGACGCCGGCACTGCAATATTCAATTCATTATTATTTCTTTGGAGGAATATTTTAGTGGAGAATGACATTTGTGCAATTCTCACCTCCCGAGAAAACACAGCCAGGACACGTCTGAACGTGTTTCGTGTCTGAAGCTCGTGTCTGGAGCTTCAAGGCTAATGCAGCAAGCAAGAAACTAGTGCTGAGCAAACCACTGTAAACACATTTTTGTGTCAAGCTGTTCAGTCATATTAAAAAGATATTGCATGTGTGGTTTCTGATGCTGCCAAACACGAGGTTTCAAACAGAAACTGGACAAAAATATGCTAGCAGGGCTAAAAACAGTAGCAGCTATTTGAATTTGGTTTGTTGTGGTGACCAGATTTGAGCCACATTACAGGTATCTCTCATAAACTAGACACTTTCTAACAAGCTTGTTCACTTTCACTCGTGCTAGTGGATCCATTTTGGACTGCAGATATCAAGCGCCACCCCCCACTCATCTCTTCGATCCACTAGTGTGAGCGGAGGTGAACAGTGATGTGAAAGTGACAATCACACACCACAGCACACAGTGTGAACAGCACCTCTGCATTTAACCCATTCACCAAGTGAAACAGGGGGCAGCAGGAACACGGCGCCCGGGGAGCAGAGTGTGGGGACGGTACCTTACTCAGGGTACCTCAGAGGTGCCTAGCAGTCTTGGGAATCGAACCCCACATCTTCTTGATCACAGGGCGAATGCCCTACTAGGCCACCAGCTACAGGCGTGTAAGATAGTAACTAGTTTATGAGAGACAACCATGACGTGACTAATGTTTAGGCAGCTCCAAATCCCGGACAATTCTAAAACCCCGGGGTTTAGAGGTCTCCAGGTCTCAAAAAGAGGACACGTCCGTGGAAAAGAGGACACGTCCGGGGAAAAGAGGACGTCTCGTCACCCTAGTAATTGTTTATAATTTATTTTACTCTTTTGAGGTGTGGTGTTTCTGTGTGAGACAAATTGTGTGTAGATAATTTATGTCCATTTGTCTAATGTGAACACACCACAATACACAGCTCTTTAACCAATTTAACCCATTAAACCCATTTAACCCATTCACCGAGTGAAGCAGCGGGCAGCCAGGAACACAACATCCAGGGAACTCAAGGGAACCTCAGTGGTGCCACTAGCAGTCCTGTGATTCGTAGGCCTACCCATGGCCTTCTGACGGCAGGGGCAGCTCACTAACCACCAGGTGAGCTAATGTACGCTAGCATTGAGGGCATGGCTGAAAACAGTTGCAGCCATTTGAATTATGTGTTAAATTTTACACATACCATAATATATTTCATCTTTTGAAGTGAAATGTTTATATGTGAGTGCAAGTATGTACACAAATTGGACAAAAACATAAGTTAGCCTAACTAGCATGGCTAAAAACATTGGCAGCCATTTGCATATTGCCTGCATTTTATCCCTGCGCAGACTCGTCTATACTTTGTGGGAGTTCAGGTAAGTAAAGAAGATCAGAATTAGTTCATATAATTCAGTTCATAATCTAAACAATATATGAATCATCGAGAGAGTCGCATTGCTTTTTCTGGCTCGGTGGTTGTGCTACAATTCAGGGCTTTCAAGCCCTGCTGCTCGCTAAAAGGAACCCAGTGAAGAATCTCTCATGACCAGCACCCAATCAATAGGCCTAAATAATGCATTGTAATGACGATCACATGCGACTCTGCTCTATTTCCGCTCTGCACTGCTCCGCTCCGACGGCTGCTTTCAGTGTTTCTGTAGTGGCGAAGTTCTATTAGGTTTTCTTCATTTTTCTTCTCTAATGGCGCTGAAAGGACCAGCACGCGATCTGACAGGGGCTTGGGGGGCTGGGAAAACCGTGCCAGTAAAAGAAGCTAAAAGTAGATTCGTCTAACACAGAGCTTTTACAGTCACGAGGAAAAATACTCATCACAAGCAATAAAGCTAAGACCTTTTCAGGAAATTAGAAAAGAGAGCAGGCGCTGAAGTTAAAGTAGCCCCTTCACTCCGAGATTTACGGGGGGGGGGGCATTCCGCAACTTATTCACTGCGAATGGTGAAATGCATTAGCAGCACAAAAAGGCCCTGTTACCACGACGACCGCAAGGCAGCCCTGGTGTCACAGTTCAAAACAAAATATGTGTAAATGTCAGATCGGAGTACAGTGGAGAACACCATCCTGGTATCTCTCCCAGGATTCTTATTACTACACACACACACACACACATACACATACACACATACACATACACACACACACACTTCCTAAAATCTTACCTGATCTGTGCTTGGTGTGTCTGCAATGTCATTCATACTTCTGCTTTGTGCATGACCTGCAATACAATGAAACAAAAACAGTGCCTTAATATACATTCGCTGGCCACTTTATTAGAAACACCCACCTTGTAATTCCACTCAGTGGCCACTCTATTGGAAACCCTACTTTGTACTTCAACTCCCTGACCATTTTAAATACAGTAATCCAAATTTCAAGAGCATCCGTGTACAGTTAAAAACCGTGTTCTTGTGTTTTGGTAAAAAAAAGCCTAAAATGCCTATTTTTATAGTGTAAACCCTAAATCTGCCCCCGGATCTGCTCCCAGAACACTTTAATTTCATGTTAAACTCAGTTGAATGCATTATTACCCTTAAAGAAAATGTGAAGGTAAACCTGTATTCACCTTAAATTTCAATTCCTCGCTGAGATATGCAACTCAGAAGGTTACGAGCCAAAATATTGGGACACTTTTCGGGTTTTCGGATAATAAAACCTGATCTACTGGGGCTAATAATACAAATGAGGGCTCGTTGGAAAGGTCTCCTGGAGATCAATCAAACTGTGCAGTCATCTGTATCTGGAAATCCAAGCAAACACAGTTGTCCCTGTGAGAAGAATCACCTTCCCTCCCTTCCAATCACTCAGCACCAGGCTAGCCAGTATCAAACTCACTCACTGGCCACTTTATTGGAAACGCCACCTTATTCTTCCACTTACTGGCCACAGTACGGTTTCATGCCAAGAAACTACAGATGGTATTTTTGCTTTAAGGATGCTGATGGAGAAGTACAGAGAAGGTCAGAGGGAGCTGCATTGCGTCTTTGTAGATTTGGAGAAAGCATATGACAGGGTGCCGAGAGTCTGGACACTTTATTTGAAATGTCCACCCTTACTGAAGCCAGTTGCTCCGCTAACAATGCCAAACTGCCTGATATCTAGAACCTGGTGAGGTCATGTCCTAAAAGGTACACTGCAGAAGGTTTCTGAGGAGGTAGCAGGAACGGTGCAGACTTACGCAGCCGCCCGTAGCCGCCCATCTGCTTGCTGCGCAGGTCCTCTGTGGAGCGGTTGAAGGTGGAGGCTCCCACAGCGGTCCGACCTGGACTCCGAGCTGCAAGAACAAGAGCGGCACAAAGGGTTCTTTGACTGCTGCCATAGAAAAACCATAAAGGACCATTTTTGAAACAGAGAACATTTTACCGTCACATCGTTCAAAGGTTTTAGAACAGTTTCATCCTACAAGTTTTATGGAGATTCTTTCAACTTTGCCAAGACTTTCCTCACACACTGACACGTCCATCAGCTCCACCATCGCTGGTCTGGTACTGTGTTCTTCTTGTGTTAGTGCTACTCCAGGAACACTCTTTTGACTCAAAGCCCCACAGAGCATATTCCAAAAGGCTTTAATGGGAGACAGAAATGTATGTTCTTCTTGGTTAGCAGTGATTTTCACCTTCGAACTTTCTCATGGATGCCATTCTTCCTCAGTCTGTAATGGTGGATATACAGTACTTCAGTAACTCTCTGTCTCAAGTCTTCTGGAATTTGATCGCAGCATGGTGTTCTGCTGGGTAAGACCTTGTTAAGCCATCTCTAAACCTTAATAAAATTGTACTGATGGTGGCGGCGTAGTGGGTAGGATACTTGCCTCTGGACCAAGAGGTCATCCTACCTTCAGCACCAACACTGGGTTCCTGAGCAAGACCCTTAACCCCAAGTTGCTTAAGGAATGGCAGTCGCATTGAATAAAAGTGTCTGCTGAATGCCGTAAATGTACTAAACAACCTTTAATGGAACACACATTTTATTAAACAGTCTTATGGCAATGAGCACAGTCTTTATCCTTCATATAATCAATCTTCCACCTCACACTCACAGAAGTGGTTGATAAGATGAGAAAAGTTTTTCTCACGTGGGCCAGAATTGCCTTTGCCCATATCGGCCAGAGAGCGGTGAATAGGTTTCTTTGTCTGGTGCCGGTGTTTCCTCAGCAACACAAAGCTGATCTTATCCCTCAGATCTGGACCAATCATCCCCTCCTCAATGTGGCGCTCGATGATGTCGTCTGTGTGAGACAGGAACAGTTCAGTAGTGCGGAACCAGTCAGTACAGTCAAGCAAGTCGAGTCAAGGCAAGTGTTACTATAGTCCAGGCCTATTCAACTAGTGGCCCGTTTGAATTTTTTATGGCCGCAAGACTGCCAGTAAATCAGTGTGTGATTCGTGTGATTTAATAAAATTATGGGTTTTGGATCATGATTGGCTGGTCGTCCCCCGCTACTTTCACCCAGATTGGTTATCTGCTGTGCTGTATAAAATGAGCCAATCCGAGCAAAGGAGTTGCCATATTATTGGCCAATCAAAGTCGAAAGAGGCGGGGTTCATTTAACTGTTAAAGCGGCACTGACATGGTAAAAAAACGATGGTTTTCCGGCACAGAATCCCGTCAAAACAACAATGAAAAACTGATTGTGTTTCTTCGGATGTGGATCTTTCCATGCCATAAGCATCATGTCCAAGTCACTTTCACTTTCAGTTTCAGTTTCTGGAGTGGTTGTAAAATAATGCCTGGTTCAATTATTTCATGTAGACATTAAATTCAGGGGGGTGCAAACTGGATTCCGTGCCAGGGCCCGAATATTCGGGGGGAACATAGCTGTTTTAACACCATCCGGTTCTAAACGAGAACTCTGACCGTCACAGAGTTGTTAGAGTAGATACATCACAAAGTTAAAACTACAGAGGTTTTCCCCCCGCAGTGTGTGTGTGTGTGTGTGTGTGTGTGTGTGTGTGTGTGTGTGTGTGTGTGTGTGTGTGTGTGTGTGTGTGTG
>JBBJLR010139035.1:0-16532 GCA_037577145.1 Brachypetersius gabonensis | reverse complement strand
ACGTGACCAACTAAAAATAGAAAAAACAGGCACGTGACCGGGAACCAGGGCAGGTTTAGTCCGAGACCGTCACAACATAGATGGCTTTAAAGAACATTCAGAGTACATTCAGGAGAATCAACAGAAAAATCTGCCAACTAAATGTTTGGTTTTAGTTTTACTTTAAATTCCAGTTGATGAGAAACAAAGATTTAGGTACTTTTTTTTAATATATGGATTTTGATTTGAGTTCATGAGCCCCTGCAGTGTGTTCCGATTGGAAAACAATGCTATGTCCAGACCTGAGGAGAATAAACAACAAAGTAGAAGTCTAAATCATATCTTGGATACTGGCACTTTGTCTCTTTTGTGATGCAATGGGTGTAAGTAGTGATTACTGGTCAGTGGAAAACCAAAATGAGCAGACAGATGAAAAAAGAACCAGTAATTTTCTTCTGTTGAGAGAGAGCCTACTCAACATCTCAAAACTGCTGCTAAACAAGACATTCCATGAATCCCAGGAGGATATACAGTTATATATTTGTGCAACTCACTCTGGGAATAGTGGCTACACAATGTTCCCAAACTTATTGTGTCTGGTGCAAAACGCTCAGACTGCCTTAAGAATGTCAATATTTAGGTAATAGTTCTTGTTGTTCTGACAGTCTGGAGGAGCTGAACTGGTGTCAGTGGCAACCCTCCCATTGAGGTCAAGTATGTACCTCTCCAAGCTGGAAACTCCCAGGCTACATTTATGGCATTTGCCCGATGCCCTTATCCAGAGCATCTTCAGTCATTAGTTACAGGGACAGCCCTCCTGGAGCAAATGAGGGTTAAGTGTCCTTCTCACGGACATGGTGGTAGAAAGTAGGGGTTTGACCTTGCAACTTTGTGTTCATCAGGATCACAGGCAAGTGTTTAACCACCATCGGGGATTCCACCAGATGTGTCAGAAGTGCTATATGATACCAATTCCAAACATTTTGAATATTAGATGAATCTCTCACTATGTATAAAGGTCACTTCATTTGCATGGGATTCATTATTATCTAGCAGTGTTGAAACATTGGACTTTTCATGAATGACTGACCTTATGACGTGAGGTGCAGTAATATGATGAAAAAATGTAATCAATGTGAGACCCACATATCTTGGATTCAGTTTATTAAAGGGGCGATGCAGAGTAAATTATGTGGAGATAGTCACATTCTGCATCCAGGTTGGTAATTGAGAACCTTGCTATGAAGTTAGTCATCAAGTTGTTAATGACAGCTCATTGAAAACTGTGTAGAGAATGTGAGCATCCACTTGTTTGATGTGACAGAATCGCTCAAGTCAAGTCATGTCAGGTAGGTTTACTGTCATTTAAACCATATTCACAGTGCACTGTGATACGAAACAATATGCCCAACGGCGCCATAGAGCAACACAAGAACAGAAACAACACAGGACTATCAGTGCAGACAGGACAAGAGAGAAAAACACAAAATGTTGAGGTTTTTGACAATACTGACCATACTAGTCTGAATGAATACACTATTTTGACAGATGCACAGAGTATAGAACAGATTAACAGATGGAGAAATTATGCAGAGTGTGTTTTCTGCCTGTGGTGGGAAGTGAGCCAACTTTCCAGGTCAGTTTTTCCAGTAGCATCCAAACATGAGGCAGGCGTTCTTATTTAGAGCAACGTTCAATTTAGACATGTTACAGATGTTGATGGATGTAGCAGGTATAGTGAAACACAGTGTGGTGAGAACCCCAGTGTGGAAGAGTGGAAGGCAGTTGTGTTACCTGCTGTGCTACACCAGCTGCTTAAAATGCAACATACTCTTGAAACTCCTTTCTGTTGCACTATAAGTAAAAACAAGACATAACAAGAACTAACATTGGCTGTAACCTTTAGTTTTTCTCATAGTGGTTGGAAATCAAACTTCTTCTCTAGACCTGGTTTATCATCCTGTGGAAAACAGTTAGAAGAGACAATGATAAGATGTTACACTGAGGCTTGTTATTGAGAAAGAACTGTGAAAAGTAGTTGTGAGACCGTCCTTCTATCAGGTATCATCTGTATGGCTGTACAGCACTAGTTCCTCTCTCATTATATTTAATGCTAAGAAAAATTCAAATTTTAATGATCATTTTCACTATATCCTGTAATATGACTTTTACATTACATCACATACACCACACACACATACACACACAAATTATATATTTTTGGGAAAATTGTATCCTGTTGCCTCTTTTATCCACCTCTTCTTTTAGAAGCTAAGGAACTGTCCAGACCTGTTGGCGAGTCCAGCTACACAGTGATCACTATTCAACCAGGGAAACACTCAAGTGATCCTAAAGAGGCTTCTCCAAAACGTGACAAGATAAAACTTCACTTTCTTAAGAATTTTAAACTTCCCAGAGGCCCTGACAACCTTTCAGGTAAAGCTAGCACAGAACTTTCAAACGTCTTATAAGGTTTACTTTTCCCCGATTCTGTTGGTTGATTTTGCCATAAACATCATACTTAAAGAGCTGCCTGTCTTTTCAAGTAGAGTGAAAAAATGGACATTTTCTCATGACAATGACAATTTTACAGTGAATTTTACAGCAATGTTACGAATTTTTGGTAATACACTGTTCCCACAGAGGATTTCTGTTCCAACTGTAAAAATATTTTAACCAACATATGAAACGTATGCATTTGATTCTGTTGGTTATTCAGTGACCATTCTATACAACCCTATAAAATATTAATAAAATAGTGAATAGGGTGTTCATTCTTGGAGAGGAAAGGTTTCTCTACATTCTGGGTTGGACACTGACCCTTTCACATTATTTTGGCAAACATCCATGCAAACATCTGTTCGCGACACATGTTTCCAGATTCATACACACAGAGCTATAATTCTGCCTTTAGCAACTGATATGACTCATGACTGCACTTATGATTTATTAGTGTCTTACCACAGTTCCCACAGATGTAGGGACAGTTGTTAGTTGTCATTGCTGCCAAAACAAAACTTCATATCTCCAAAATGGTAACTGGGAAGAAGGAAAACCCCTTCTTAACCAGCAATGGGAAATGTAAAAATAGATGTTTCGAGATGCATTCATTAAGAAATACTCACACAGTGCAAAGCGTTCAATGATATGCCGATAAAAATGGAGAATATAGTCCTTTAGCTATTTGAATAGCCTACATCCTTCTGACCTACATTCTATGACACTCAAGTGCTTAACATCATCACGTGGAATCTGCAGGGTCACACAGCCTCTATTTAACTATTTGCACATTCATTTTGCACTGTGATCAACAAAACATTCGACAAACAAATAAAAAACAAGAAACAAAATAATGCAAACATAAACAAGGGGTCCGAGATACACATAAACACAAGAAAATAATAACAGACAACAAATACTTGAGCAAAGCAGCTTGACAAGCAACAACAGTAACAATGCTTTATCAAGAGGTTGCACTAGAAGTCTATGGACTGAAACACAAGGGGGATATTTTCTGACTAGGGAAATGAAAACTCCTGAGGAGGAGAGGAGACAGGAACAAGACAAGTGAACAAGACAAGTGAACAGGACAACAAGGGGGTGGGGGCTAAGATCAAATCAAACACAAAACTCACATAGAAGACAGACACATGGCCAGGGTGAACAAAACAAAGGCACAAACAAATGGGGAATGAAACACCGATATAGACAAAAGGTAGAAGAACGTTACAAAAAAGCTGAGAAACCTGTAGACAGGAAGAATGTTACACTGCCAATTTTTCATGTCTTCCATTTCATTTTATATTATGTGTGTTTAGCTTTGAATTCCACAAGTAATCTACTGAAACCTGCTGGCAGCCTTTCATAAAGTTTGTAAAAAGCCTGTTTCTCTCCTTTGAACAATCTTGGTAACACACATGTTAAGTCCATGGGTCTTTCATAGAAGACCATTGTTGGCTTTTACTAAAGCTCATTCAGAATGTTTACTGTAAACCTTTTTTACACTTCTTAATGCTCTCCTGCGTTAACTGTGCAGGAAACTATTGACTGTTTCTATCCTTCAGGTTTCAAATAGAACATTTCAAACATCCATCTTGACTTAAAACTTGTGAATGAGCGTGTATGGACAGATAATGATAATTACATGAATCAGTTTCTAGTTCTTAAGATTCCTCAGAACAATAGACACTGGTTCTTCACTGATGTTCTGTGCAGCAAACAAGTCAGTGTGACTGACCGGTTGAGTGACAACATGAAATCAACCAATCAATCAACCAATCAATCAATAAATCAATCAATCAATCAATCAATCACAATACACCTATATTGTCTGTAAAATTCTTGGTCTTAACATAAGTATTTCAATGTTCTGATGCTGCTCTTTTCCAAAACTTTATGAGACAATATTGGATTATGTGTTTTGCACAGTGATGACTGAACAAATGTCGAAGACTTTGAATGATCCTGAAGAAGTTTCTCCAAAGCGTAAACAGAAAACTGCATCTAAACAGAAAAAAATAAACATTTTTGAACAATTTAAGAAATCCAAACACGTCAGTGGTACTGCTGATGCGTTGGCAGGTAAGCTCTTTCAAAGCTAGCAGTAACAGTAGAACTGTTGATGGCCATTAATGTGTAGATTGGTTAAAGAAATATAAGGGTTATATTACTGCAATGCTAAAGGGATTTAAGTATGAGATAATTGAATAACTCTATATTCTACCTCTATATTGCTTCTCAGTTGATCTGTAATCCGAAAGGTGTTGTTAATGCAAAGTATTTCCTGTTTTGTTAATGTGATGCACCTTTTTCTCAGAGGAAATTGAAATGCCTAGAGCTGCGAGGGGCTCAAATTTAACAGTGGTTGAACCAGTTTCAAAAATCTTCACCGATTCTGAAATGGCTTCACCCATACCCATGCCCAGGAAAACAAAAGAACGCAAACATCACCAGAAAACAAATGCAGATCCAGGTAAATACTGAACAACACACTCAACAAGATGAAATCTCTCTATCTCCTTTTGTGGTCAATACAAGTTTGTTAAGATAAAACTCAACTTCTCTCCCATTGACTCCCTTTTTTATTTAAACCCTGTGTATTGTATTGCCACAATTTTACTTTCTTTTGTCTGTGAGTCTTTCTTATATTCTTTCATTAAACACGTATTAAATATGACCTATTTCTGCAAAATGTAATGTTCAGTTATCATTTATTTGCTCCAGTTCATTATATGACTTATTGTTTATATTTCTTCTAGCCAAAGCCATTCTCTTCTTCATTTATGCATTCATTTCTCCACTTTTCCTTGCAGAATGTAAGAAATATTCAGAAGAATGAATAGGTTGTATTGCATGCGCAACATATGATCTACATTCACATTTCACATCTGGATGTAGTAGTGGGTTTTTTTAACCTGCATAATGTGCAATGTGAACAGAAACATAGTTTAAATTCTGACATTAGGTGTTTTTTTCTTACAATTTGACAAAAGCAATATTTTTCAAAACTGAAATGAAATTACATTGCATAACTCTTCAAAAGCTGAGTGAGTCATTCAGATATTTTGAATCTACACGACCTCTCATCCACCATCAGATATAAAGGGTTTACATTTCTGTTGTGGTCCATTTCATGCATCACATGCCCTTATTGCCTTCGTGTTTAATTGCAGTGACACTCATAAGAAGAGAAAACCCAGCTTTAATTGCATTACATCACTCAATGGAAACACAGACTCTTTGCAGTTGTGTTTTGCTACTATGGGATATTAGCTTCAGGGGTTCTGTTGATATGGAATGGAATGCTTTCTTCCCTCTATTCCCACCACATTTCTTGCCCCACCATACAAGAGCAAAGCATTATGGATCCACCCTCGTGACTACATTTGACAGTATTCTTTTGTTAAATGCTTCTTTTATCTACAAACATTTATTTGGTGACCAAAGAATTTAATTTTGCTTTTATCAGACCACAGCACTCATTTTAAAACCAATTTTAAAAGTGTAGGACTGCATACGGCAGACGTTCAGAAGAGACAAGTGTTAATGCTACCTTCAGCAGTGTGGAATGCCCATCACTAATTCTGTGCCAGCCACATTTTCCTTTAGGTCTTTGGGAGTGGTGTGAGGATTTTATTTTGTATACTATACCAGATCCTTTGTTAGCTATTTAAATGATCCCATTGCTGTTGAGAGTATGCATAATAACTTGTTCTGGATTTGTCTGCACCTGAATTGGATGAAGGCCTGGTGACATGAAAAAGTTTGAGACTAGAGGAATTACTGATAGGGTGCCCAAAGTTTTGAACACTATGTTTTTTAAATATTTCGCCAAATATATAGTCAATTTCAGCAAATAAATGGTAATCATGCTATAATTTTTTTGTTGTTTTTTGTGGGTCATGACTTTCTTTCAGAAGCTCAAGTAATTTTGGATTTCAAGCAGAATCTAGAACAGAATCTTCTGGCAGAAGCTGGCCAGCAGCTTTTAGCATGGGAAGATCGCCTGTTCAGCTCTGAACCAACAGATCAGCAGGTTGTTCGCACAGAGGGTGAGGTGGACAGACTGAAGGACAACTATGACATCCTATTGCTACGTGTGTGGATGGTCATCCACAGCTCCTTCAACAAGAAGAATCAGGAGACACTGAAAAGTGCTGTAACTGCAATACTTCAGGAGGAGGAACAAGACAGGTGGTGGAAGGAGACGACTGAGAAAGAGCCTCCACACTGGAGGCCCATAGAGTGCCGAGAGATGCATGACTCAGCTCTTCTGGAAGTGGTAAAGAAAAGGATACAGCAGGCATCTGTAGAGGAAGGTAGTTCAGACAAGTTGAAGAGAGAAGTGGAAGAACTGAACAAGCTTGTTCAGAATGACCTGATTTTTGTAGTCAGAGAAGTGCATGGCTGTTACACGCCAGAGTTTGACATCTGTAACACGTATGCTCAGCTGTACCATCGAGCATTTTCAGCAAAACTTAGGCAACTGCCTCGCCTCGGCATCCCTATAGACGACTGCATCTTCATCCTGAGACAAGTTAGCATCTATTCAAAGTAAGAAAATCAACAACAATGTCTCACTGAAAAATCTCCTCCATGCATTGATTGGCACAGGTTCACATGTTTGACATCTGTTTTTCAACAGTGTGTTGCATCAGGAAGAACTTGAGTCACTTATAAACAGTGAAGCACTAGAACCTCTGTTACCAGAGGAGGATCTCAAGGCATTGGAGGAGCAATATCTATCACACAAAGAGGTAGTATGGTGCCTCGACTTCAAATAATATAAATGAGCTTTCATAATGAATCGTGTAAATGTGTTATGTTCCACAAAATGTCCATATTAATCATTGTTCATATTAAAATAGAGTGGTTTTCTTTGCTGTTTGTAGGATGAAGTCAAGAATTGGTTGTTCAATGTTCTTAAACTTGAAGAGGAAGCATGGAAGAATCATCCTAATCTCTCTGATGGATACTTCTGCAGTCTTGCCTTGGATGTTATACAAGTATGAGCAGTGCGTCATATGCTGCATAGTGTTTTATGCCACACACACAGACTTGCGTAGCCCTTGAAATGCTAATGTTTAAACCTCACATTTTACAGATTCTTGATACAGCTATAAAACAGGCCACAAGTCTTTTGAGAAGCAAGAAAAAAGCTCAACGGATTCTATATGACCTCTCTGACTTCCTAATGAGGTAGTTTACTTAATCCTGCCACACTCACACAATGAATGCAATATGACTAAATTGTACATAAAGTGTTGCCTGTTCAAAATCTTGTGGACAGGTCAGTTTACACAATGATTTGCATCAGTAATAATTGGTAAGTGGTTCGGCCCTACTCACTCTCTCTCATTTTGTCAAACAAGATCCTCCTACAGCACTAAAACAGACTACTTTGCTCTACTTCACTGGTCTCTTAATGGTAAGACAGTCCCAAACAACATGTTACAGACTTCGAAAACTGGGTTTCCAAATGCAAATACTCTTTCTGCACTTACATTTTCCTTAAATAGCATCTAAATTTCATGAACTGATCATAGCTTTAAGCATAACAATTAGAAGATAGCCTCAGCCTTATTACTAAGTCACTTTTCATAACCAGTTGCGCTAATCTGTTATTGCATTTATCTGTTACTGTTATTTTGTTTTTTTTCGCCTTGCATCTTTACTACTGTTAATGTCGTTTTAAAATTCTCTTTTGTCTTACCTGTATTCTTCTTGTTGCACTGGGCACGTTCATGACAAAAGAATAAATTTATTCTTATCTTATCTTAGTTGTTACTTGTAAAGTGCTGGATCATGCTTCTAAAACTGAGGACTCAGAAGCTAACATTATGAGTTGCGTTACTGTATGATGGCAGTTATGTTATTGTATCATGGTAAAAAGTAATGAATAACTTGATTTTTCCTTTTGACAGTTATAAGAAATCCATTGAAGAACTTCTCAAAAATCAGCAAAACATTGTGGAAATCCTGAAAGCCCATCTGGTTAGCATCAGGAAACTAAGGTGAGACTCTTGCTCCAGCTGTGGATTTGAAGAACAGTAGTTAAAGTGAGGGCACATAGATCTACACACAGGAGTTTCAGGGAACTGATGTCTGTATGCATAAGTTAAAACTTAAAGCGTAAACTTTAAGTCTGTGTCACACTTCAGGGTCTTCAAAGTGCAAAGTTACAACGAAGATAAGATAAGAGCTTTCATGGATTCATTGATGCTCTGAATATTACTTTTTAAAAAATATCAAATATTTTTAAGTAGTTCCTGTTCTTTGTTAAAGACGAGCTCCAAACAAAAAAGAGCTGGTGTTTCTAACTATTAGCTTGCAAATATATGGCTTTGTACCGCCTGACTGTCTATTCACAGGGAATACATAGAGGCAAAAGAGAGCCTACCAAATGACATGAAGGCAGCCTGGCTGTCCACTGCAGCGGACCTCAGACACTCCTGCCACAGTTACTTCCTCAGTCCCAT
This sequence comes from Brachypetersius gabonensis, assembly GCA_037577145.1. Taxonomy (NCBI): domain Eukaryota; kingdom Metazoa; phylum Chordata; class Actinopteri; order Characiformes; family Alestidae; genus Brachypetersius; species Brachypetersius gabonensis. Next base: position 7,575 of record JBBJLR010139035.1, on the reverse strand, counting down.
ACACGATGAACTTAAGGTACATTAAAAACAAAGCGTCTAGACCATGATGCATTTTCAAAGGCGTTTTCTGTACAACAAACAACTAATTCGCAACTAGCATTTATACTTTAGCACTAATATCTCAGCTGGGTTGGGATCTGTTAATATCTTTACACAAAAACAAGTAGATCACAAAAAGGAAAGTGGTCATCACCCCTAATCCTGGAGATCCATCTTCTTGTAAAAAACTAGTCTCAACCAAAGTGTAGCACACGTTTGCCAGGTAATTATCTTCTTCAGAAGTCCCTGATTTGGTGAATCACATGCATTAGTGATAGACAAGAAGGGCAGCATGTTAGATGTTAGATGTAAAACTTTACAGGAAGGTAGATGTCCAGCCACATCTCAATTGGAAGTAAAGGTCATTTCTTGCTTTACTTGGTAGGTGATTTGTAATTAAGTAAGAAGTAATCAATGGCACAAAGACCTATGAACTGTCTTGTCTACAAGACTCCACAGAAAACAAGCTCAGTAGATTATTTAACAGATGATTAGATCTAACATTACATGAACAAATACACTTATCAATTCACTGGCATTGCAATACTCAGCAGTAAGTACAGGTCAATGTGCATCTCAGCTATTAAGACAACTAAACGATCTTAACCTAAACTTATGCAATATATCATTAATGGGTAAGCAATAACTAAGCAATGTACATTTATTTTTGAAAAAAGTTGTGATTTTTACTTTAGATCTTTGGATGGATCATTGAGACAGATGTTGTAACAAGAGCCCACACTGATTATAGCAATACATTTTAAGCATACTTTATATTTAGAAGTGGCTTTGTCATTTGTCTTTGGAATGTGGATATCATACAGATATCATCTTTTTCTAATATATCTGCACAGGTGAATTACAGTAAATTGTGGACTGCAGACTGGTTTTCAGACTATCCTGAGATTACAGAGGAGCTAGAGAATAAACTGAATGAGAAGATACATCCTCTAATGAACCTAGACTCTGTCTGCCTACAGGTCAGCATTACTACTGTAAAGTTACTCAGTAGAATAAATTTGTAATTTGTACATTATTTAGTAAAATACTATAGTTAGTAGGTAATAACATTTTCAAAACATTTTTTTAATGCAAATAAGATGCATCTAACAGCATCTAGCATTGTGTGTGTGTGTTGGTTTGTGTGTGTGTAGGAGCTGTTGAGTCAGCTGCATTTTGAGGTGATGATTGAATATGTGAGGAGGATGCTGAAGAGGAAACTGAAACTTAAATACAAGAGCGAACAGGAGAAAGCTGCAAGTTTTCTGTGTGAGGACAGCACCAGAATCAACACACTGTTTATTGAAAATGTTAGTAACAAAAACTACCTCCTAATTTGTGCAAGAATACATATTTTGCACATCTGTAAAAAATGCTGTAAATTTCCCTGCATGACCTGGTCTAATGTACTGTCTATCACGGCACATCAGTAGATTCTTTAACAGATGATTAGGATTATTGACAAGGCTAGCTTATTTCCAACATTACATGAATAAATACACATCAATTCACTGGCATTGCAACACTCAGCAGTAAGTACAGGTCACATTGAAGCTTTATCTATTAAATTAGTGATGGGAAACCATGGGCCAGTTTGCTACATTTAAGTAGGAAAATCATTGAACTGTGTTCATAGTTTCCCATGTATGCCTTTGGTACACCATCCTAGTCCTAGTTTTCATCTCAGTTATATGCATAATATTCACCACCACACCACACCTACTCCACAAAAATGAGTCATGAATGTGGAAAATATAAGATCTCCTGATGGTGAGCTACTGATCTTAATGAAAAGCCAACCATTACCATGCCAAGAAGCATCTTAATGCAGCTATAACTGACATGGGTTAAAATACAACAGTTGCATTTCACTACATACATTTAATACATTCATTCCACATTATAGAGATATTTGTCTTCTGTGTGAAGAGTTTATCACTTTATTCCCACAGGGATCAGACAAGGTGTGGCTACGTGAAATCCTGCCCAGGGTTTCAGAGGTGCTGAAGGTGCAGGACTCAGATGCTCTTGTACTAGAGATATGTGCACTGCTGAAAGACCACCCTGATCTCACGTGAGTTTTGGTGCTTGAGATGATGTTTCAAGAGGTTCCGTAATAAATGAGATGACTGTGATCAACAGTTGGTCACATAATAAAAATGCTAGAATTGTGTGTGATTGTAGATACACTAATGAGCATCTGTTTATCAGGGGCATGATCGATGGAGCTGTTGAAAATGAATGTCATATATTTCTCTCGCAATCAGTAATAACTCCACAAACTCAGCATTTTTCAATATTTAAAAGCACCCAAAGGAATAGACCAGCAGGGTGGATTAGCAAGCTAACTTTGTTTTCCTTACCTTTGCAATACTTAAAAGGAAAAGGGAAACATCTGTCAAACTGCAGTTACATTGCGGGGATGGATGGGCCATCTGGTATTTACAGTAGTATTTCAGCAGTTTGGAAAACAAAGACAAATCAAAAGACTTAAATATATGTGTATTCATATTCAGATGTGGGCAGTAACTAGTAACATTTACATCATTAAAAGTACTCAAGTAAAATGACCTTTTACCTTCTTTTCATGTGTTTTTAATGGATTTCATTTCCAAAACAAATTTTGTTCTGTACTATTACTAATTTCCTTTTGTGTTTAGTTTAATTTTGCAATATTAGTATCAGTCTGTACAGCTTTATATTTGGTCACATTGGAGCTTTATCGACTTTTGAGCAAAAGAGCATCAAAAAGAAAAGAGGAGATGAGCCTCACAAACTTCAGTTCTTATGTTGATAGCTGATGGCTATTCTGCAGTTTTTAGTAGTTAAGTGCAGGGGGTCCTCAAGTTACGGCACAGATCCGTTCCTTTGACAGTGACGTAGCCGTATTTTGGTGCAAGTCGAAAGGCACCCTAGCTTAACACAGTTGTAAAATCATAAAAAAACACAACTAAGCCACAGAAAAAGGAAAAATCCCTCACTCAGACGCTGCGTTACTGCGTATTCTTCCGCCGTGCGAACAACAAAACTAGTTTGGCCACGTAGTCTGTAAGTATGAAGCTAATGGTGTAAGTCGAGTGGGAGTGGGAGTGAGCGTTGTAAACTCAAAACGTCATATTGTAACTTGAGGACTCCCCTGTAGTTTTTTAAGCTGCAAGTGATGTATGTTTACATCACTTAAGTTGTTAGAAATGTTTATTTATGTTTATTTATTTATGTTTTTATTTATTTATTCACTAATATTAAGGATATTTACTTGATGTTACTTGGTTATGGAAACCCAGTTTTATGTATTTGAGGATACCTAGGATGTTTGCCCTGGTGTCCAAATCAAAATTGTTAAATAAATGATATATTTCTTCTTTCCCAGTGAACGCCAAGTCTGTTCGATCTTGCAGCTGAAGACGAACGTCTCCTGTGCAGAAAAGCGCATGGTAAAAGAGTGTTACCATCAAAGTAAGACCAGTATAGTGGACTCTGAGCCAGCTCCACCTTTTTTCTGCCGAGTGCCCAGAAGCATCTCATTAGGTTTCTCGTCCTGTTTCTGCATACTGCCTTCCTTTCATATGAAGGGAACGCTCCCATGTAATGCTGGCTGCCGCTCAATTGATGCATCCAGTCAAGTTTAAAAAAGAAAAAGAAAAGAAAATCAAGGTTACAAAACTGGAATTACCATGAAATGAGACAAACGACAAAGATGCATGTCATACAATTACATTAGTAAAAGTTAAAAAAAAAAAAGACTGTTTAGAATTAGTTCAATACTATAATCAATCAATCAAGCATCATTGAAACTCTGAGAATAGTAGACAACACTATAGTTTTTGAATGTCATGCTCTTTGTTTTCACATGGTAGCATAAATATTGAGTGCGTTTGGAATGCTTCTTCTACATGAGATCTAATTCAGGAACAAACTACAAAGCATGCGTTTTAGAAACCAAATACTGCCTCTTAACACTTTGTGCCTCCTTGACTATGCCTCTTTCACTTTATCCAGCTGTGCCTGTGTTCAATGAGAATAACAGCCTTAAAGCTTCTAATCGAATTCTGATTTAAGCCAAATGTAAAACACAGTGAACAGTGTGCTTTTTATTGTGATGTCTGTGTATACAGTGTGTCTGGAACACTTGAAAATACATATTTAATATTTAATAGTGTTTCTAGGATCTCTTTGCTGAACCCTGTTTTTAGTTTTCACCATGAATTCTCAATGGGATTTACATCAAAGGTTTAGGCCATTCCAGACCCTTGATCTTCTTCTTCTGGATCTATACCATTCTGTCCTTGGCTGTGTGCCTAAGACCATTATACACTTAAAAAGTTCGCACCCTTGGCAATTTCAGGGCACTGGCAGAGGATTGCAGATTCTTCGGCAGAACACATTGATATACAGCACTATCCATCTTCTCTTCTATGATCTGACATGAACCTTTAACTCCTGATGAGATATTACATATAATACTGCCAACAAACTTCACTGTTACGGTGGTATTTTTGGAACTTACTCAAAATTCTTTATCCATATGTTGCAAAAACATGTTTCCTCTGAAAAACTTTGATCTCATCTGACCACACCACAGAAGGCTGTCTGATTGTTTGAGTCTCCTGTCAGACAGTTTTCACCTGAAAAGCTTTAAGTATGTCTGCTGTCCTCATTCTGGGTCTCTTTGTCACTTTGGGAAAAGTAAGTTTGGCAGCTCATTCAGAAATGTTGGGGAAATGGCCATATGAAGGATGACTAATGCTGGAATCAGTGAGCGTTCCATCATGGAAAATCATATCCAAGTCATTATTGTGCAGTTGTGCAACCTTTTTTGTATGATTCGAGAGGTGTTCAGACTTGTGCAAAAGTAATAGCAGTAATACCATATTCACAAAGTTCTAGATACATTATGCCTCCAAATAGCACCTTTTATCCAAACATATCAGATATTTATGTGATAGCTGTGGATGTTATGCTTTTTTTATTTTTACATTTTCCATGTTAAAATGTTCTTCAAAATGTTGATTTGTCCATTAATGTGCTTATGTGGTACATGTTTTTTTTTACTTTGTACACACACACACACACACACACACACATACACACACAAACATGCATACAGTGGCAAGAAAAAGTAAGTAAACCTTTTGGAATTTCTGCATCAGTTTGTCATAAAATGTAATCTGATCATCATAGGCATTGACAAATATAATCTATGAGATTTGTTGGTTCACATAAGATGGAAAGAGTTACAAAGGGATTTCAAAGATTTCAGAAATTCATTGGTCTACAGTTAGGCAAACAATCTACAAATGGAGACACTTTGAGACTGTGGCTACTCCGCCAGGATTTGGGTACACAGTCAAAATGACCCCAAGAGCACTATGAAGACCCATCAGTGAGGCAAAGAAACAACCCCAAGTGACAGCCAAAGATTTGAAGGCATCATTGAAACTGGCTAACATTGATTAATTGATTGATTGATTGATTGATTGATACGCATGAATTTTGCGAAACAGCCCATAAATTCAAAAACTTCTTCAGGATAATGCAAATGTCTGTACATTAGTTGAAACTCTGTTGAAGTTGAAAGGGATGCAACAAGACAATGACCCGAGCAAGTGCATAACAGAATGGCTTCAGAAAAACGAAATCTGTCTTTTGAAGTGGTTAAGTCAGAGCCCAGACCGACAGATGCTTGGAAGGACTTGAGAGCAATACACATGAGACGTCCATAGAATATGACAGAAATTAAGCAGTTCTGCCAGGAAGAATGGGCTAAAAATCCTCCTGAGAGATGTGCAGGTCTGATCCACAGCTACAGGAAGCGCCAGTCATTAATTCCAAGGCTTCACAAACTTTTTCCACTAGCACTATGAATTTTTTTAATGGTTGTATTTGCCAAAGGTTGTCCTCGTGTCATTATTTTAGGCACATATTTGTCCTTGACTTAGATAAGGATCACATGACAAATGCAGAAACTGTGAAATTCCCAAAGGTTCACATACTTTTCCTTGCCACTGTATATACACATATACACATTGTGTTACACACAAGTTTGTGTCCAAAGCAGCCAACACGTGAAAAGACGTGATTCACTTCACTCTGAAATGCATGATTACTGTACATTCTAAACGTAACTAAAATTAAACAAAAATACACACTATAGAAAACACTACAGAAAACATACATTTGCATGCTTGCATTATGTATTCATGGTTAGACCATAAGACAGTGTGAACTCTTTTTATTTCATGAGTAATCTCGATATTCTTCTAGTGACAATGAGTCACTGTACAGTGACTGCATTGTATTGTGTGTGAGTGTAAGAAATCTCTTTCTTCCTAATGACACAGTGTCAGGTCTCAGATTGCCTTTTCTCTCTTGGCAACTTCCTGGCATAAGCCTGACCTTTCTCAACTGATGATACTGTTTATCACTGTCTACTTATTGTCTACTCATTATGTAACCCTATGTGAGTCATAAAGCCTCTGAAGGTCCAACTTATTGTGTGAGTCTCTGACGAGCCTCATTTGTTTCATGAGTATGTTGAGGAGAAATGTAGCTCTGGGGTGTCAAGGCTTATTTATTGATCGTAGACTGACATCATTGTCACATGTTAAGACCTTTGTAAGATCTCTTGTTCAGAGCATCTCTAGTCCTCATCTTGTACTGTGTATTATGCATGACTATGTTTGTGTTTACAAGATTGTGTACTGTAAGGTATTTGGCCAAATAATAAACCACCATATTAAAGGATTTTATATTTGCATTTAATACTGCATGCATTTATGCAGGTGTGTATAATTGTCTAAACTCTTACTGAGAAAACTGTTGTGAAAAAATGATGAAAGTACAAGTGAAAATAGTCGTCAGGCAGAGTGTCAAGGGAAAGCACTACTGAACTCAGTTTCTTATTGTGAAATAAGCCAGAAAGATAGGGGTGTGAGAAACAGAATAGGATAATATTAAACACAAAAAGAGAATCTATTACTCATGTGAATGACAAAAGGGAAGTAAAGATGCAGAGTAGTATTATTGTGCTCTAGATGTGAGGACTGTTAAATTAGGTCAGTGGAACCAAAAAAAGTGTGAAAGTGGACCGCACACTAAGAAAAGAAGACCCAAGGTCTACAAAAAAGAAGTTTTAATCAAGAAAGAAGGAGCAGAGCAGACGTTTCAGCATAGCTTTTCTCAGTCAAACTACTGATTAGCAATTAACAGGTACCCAGTAAGTTCCGTCAAGAGACAGGTGTAGGGGGAGGGGCTTTTGGTTGGATTACAATTTTTTAGTCTCGTGTGAGTGGATGTGTAAAAGTCTGAAGTTTGAGGTAATGTGAGCATGAGGTACCGCTCTTACAGGGGAAATTTCCCTGAGCATTAGAGAGTGTGTTAGGAGGAGGTTGTGTGGCCGTGTCCAGCCTATCTCCAAGGTTAGAGTTCTAGAAAAGACACAGAGGTAGTTTCTGTCACTGTGTGGTTCTGGGAGGGAAATGGGGAGGACGCCACAGTATGGTTATAGATATGGTTTTAATAAAGAAAACAAACACA
>JBBJLR010139010.1:0-16535 GCA_037577145.1 Brachypetersius gabonensis | reverse complement strand
CATAGTCTTGTTTCTATTTGTAAAGTGCGTATATGCGCTCAGTGATATCTTGTATGAAATGTTTGGATATATAATTTTAAAAATAGTAGAATAATGACTATATATTTAGGGTGGCTTGGGAAAATAGACCTAAGGTTGCCCATGCTGTGAAATTACCACATCAAACGTGACGCGCTAACATGGATGCAGCTATGAAGCCGCGGGGTTTGCTTCAGGAAAAATGTATTTTTAAGAAGCTTCCCAATGGAAACCCTGACAAGGCTAAGGCTGTTTGCACCTTGTGCGGAATTAGTTTATTGTAGGAGCTGAGAAACCCGTTCTCAAAGACTTACTTTTAGTCATTATTTGGGTAGCACACATATTCTGAATGCTTTCGGCAGAATTCAAATAAGCCATTTTAATCTGGATTAATTCCAAGATTACAGTGAGATTAATCTAGATTTAAAAAATGAATCTATGCCCCCCACTAATACTAAACCAAGTGAACAAGTAGTGCATTTACAGATATTTACAAATATAAACCGGTGGATACAAACGTGGTAACTATTTACATATATAAAGAAGGAAAACTCAGAAAGAAAACAAACAAACCACACAACAGGTTGGGCCTTACGACAACACCAAAGGAATGAAAATAACAAAACAAAACATCCCTTTTCTAGAAACAATATGTCCTAACCTAGTCTAGGCTATGTCTAACAAAAAATACAAGGGTTGTTGTCTGCCACTTACCTAATGTTGCCTAACAGGTGGGATGTCTATGATGTTGCACAATATATAAATAACACTAATCTGAACCAACCTGCAACTGTGAGGTCTGGCGAACCTTCGGCTCGACAAGGGAGAAGCTGTTCACCAGAATACTAGGGCTCTGGATTCAAAAAGGGTGTGTGAGTACGAGTAAAACGTGCTAATTAGGAGCGGTGCGGGTGTAGAGTGTGCGTGAGTGAATGCGAACAGCTGAGTGTGGTGTGACTGACTGTGTGAACGGTTAAACCAAGACAGCAGTGCGTGGTCACCAACATCCTGGGGAGTCAAGTAATATGGAGGAAGGGACAGGATCCCTTACCTGTGAGTTAAAATCTTATATGTCGAGTCGTAGTGCTCAGGAAAAGTAGTGCCCTGTGGTTTACGCTGGTGCTATGTGTGTGCGCACTGTGTTCGGGGCTCTCTTCTGTTTTAGGAAACCTCCAAGGGGGAAGACACAAACAGCCACGAGGGAGTAGCGGAGCACGGGGAAAAGGTCTGTGGCTGGGAAGGACTGGGCTTTCTACTCTGTTAGCCCCTGCCTGCACGGGGTGGGCTGGGGCATGCCTTGAGACTTTAGCAAGGGACTAAGGAAGTTTCTAAGGGGACTCCCTATCCTCGAAGCGAAACCGACAGGCTTAGAGTGTGATTTGAGTTGAACTGTTGTCTTTCTGTTAAAATAAAGACTGCCTGTCTGGATCCCTGTTGCGTGCTGCTGTGTTCTCTCTTCGCAGACATGACAGCAACAAACAAAGACAACAAAGAGCAGATTTCCCAAACACACAGACATACAGAGTTTACAATCAATCATGCACATGCTAGATATCTCTCTCTTTCTCCACACTCGCCACACTAAACTCAACACGCCATACTCTACACGCCACCCAGCATTCCCTCAGCACCCCCTCCCCTTCCTGTGACGTCGGCTTTAAAGGGAAAGAGGCGGGATATCTGGAGGAGCTCCACCAGTAGGAGGTCACATCAAAGACCAGCCAATGTGGCGTCACTTTCTTTATTATAAGCAGGTAATTACAGTAATGAATTTAATTTACAGTAATAAAAATATTCGGCTTTATGAAGAACACTGGAGGAATTTCTAAATGTCTGCGACTTTTATAGCACTTTGCAAACACTTAAAATACAGCTCAAAGTACTGTACAGAAAATGGTTAAAACCACATAAAAGCAAACAAATGCAAAAGTGCTTTTTAATGAAAGATACCAGGGAAAGATTTATTCACTATCTGTATATTTGACAAATAAATATTGTTATATTGAATTGTCTCTATAGCACTAGCTCACTGCAGTACCTCGGTTTTCAAAAGTTTCTGTGTCTCTAGTCAAGTCACAAGTGGTCTGGTTTACTACAAGCCAGTTAAATCTGCAAAGTTCAATATTGCTGATTTCATCAGCTAAGGACCACAGTGATATTGGATTGTCTTCTTATAGTGAATGAATAGGTCAGTGATAACCAGGGTTAGATGTTCACAGCATTGTGAAAAAAACAGTTAGTCAAGAGAGGAGAGTGTGGCATTATGAGAGAGAGAGTGTGTGTGTGTGTGTGTGTGTGTGTGTGTGTGTGTGTGTGTGTGTGTGTGAGGTCCTGTGTGGAGCTCCTAAAGTGCTAAGCGGATTAGTGGACGGCTCCAGCCTGTGCTTCCACCATGGGGGGAGGGGATTTAAGACTAAAATAACCATTAAGTCCACCTAGCCATGTGTTCAAGTGACTGGGCTAAAACTGTGACTCCTGCAGTGATTTAATTATTTTTCTGTTTCTCTCACTCTCTTCTTCCCTCTCTATCTCTACTGAGTTTACAGGACGATTGAGAGAGGCTGGCTTTATTGAGTTGTGCCAACCGTCTTTCTGGGTGCCTCCATCCTCATCTTACACCTGATCCATCCCCAGATACGTGTTCTTTGACTGGGGGGTGTTTATGAACTGCAGTGTGGGCTTCCCTCCTTTTTGTAGCAAGGAGCATCAGGATGCCTTGAGAGGACTGAGGGAAGAGTAGCACCCAGTGATTCTGAGCGCTGTTAGAATGCCTGTGCACCAGATCTCCGTGGTACCCGCCGCCAAAGTTCCTTCAAGCAACGTTTGCCATTCCTGCAGAACCAGAGATAAGAGTAAAGAGAATGAGGTGAGAATACAAGTTTACACACACAGACATGACTCGCGTGTTTATCATTATTACTGTCATAACAAAAGGTTATGCTTCTAAAATGCTTACTTTATAGTAGAAGGAAAAGCATTTAAACTTAAATGCACACAGGATCCTTTTCTAAGTTACTTTGGAGCATTTTTGTCTAGTAATGATGAGATGTTTACATGTAAAGAGCAGCTGGAGTTATCCAACAGTTCCTCTGGAAATCTGTCTATCGTGGTGTGTTTGGATCGGACGGGGAAACATTCGGACTGCTTCTGGTTATTCCAGCGGTGTGTTACTGTATGGATCCTGTATCAGTGTAAGCGTAGAATAATAGGCATTTATGTGTTGCTCAGTCTTGGTGTGAGTGGTAGGTATAAAGGTAGGTGCAGTGCAGGAACTGGAAGTTATACTTTATAAAGTCACTGGACAGTTTAATAAGAAGAAAGAAATACGTCGTAAGCAAATAAGCTAGAGATTCATAAAGGTTCAGATTCAAGGTTACAGACTTTAGTGCTAAAGTTACAACTAAAGTTAGCCCTTTTTGTGACGTTTCCCCAAAGGCCTTTTACTTCCTGAAAACGGAAAAGAGGTCTTTTCATGTTTTTTATACAAGTTTTTTAAAGGTTAGCAATAAGTTGCAAAAATTATAGACAGAAGCAGAAAGCTTGAAAAAAAACTGACAAATGTTTGGTTTCATGGTAAATATGATCTGAAACAAATGTGAATGTAAGTGTTTTTTCTCGGCATTAAGAAGTATATTGAGGAAATGATTCAGTAGCAGCTCTGATAGAGACTGGCATGCCTCCGCTCTGAACACTCAGACGGCCACAGCTGAGCTGCTGTGGCTGGAGAGTCAGTTTGAATGGAACAGAAGTCTTTTTGGGTTGTTCCACAGGAACTTTTGAGCAATGTATGCATATTTGATTGGTAGTAGGTAAGTAAATAAAGGAAATGACAAACACACACACAATCATGTGCCATTGGGTCCAGCACATCGGCTAGCAAGTGAAGAGCTGCCATGGAGCTGTTTGGCAATTTACCTTTTCCTGCAAATTCCCTCCCTTCTTTAGGTTCTGACATAGCCTAGGTAAGATATTCTGTGTAATATAACTTATAGCTTCTGAATTGTGTTAAATATGGTATAAGTTAGACAAAGTTTTGTTTTCCAAATACCTTTGAATATGTGCTAAATATATTGGCACTTTATATTACAGACCAGATCCTAAACCTGCAATCTGCATCCACACACTCCCAGCTGCTGCAGAAACATGCCCCCCCTCCACACCTGGGGTTCAACCTTCTAGACCCCGTTATTTAAAATGAAGTTACCACATGGTGGAAGGGACAGTTTACATGGAATGAGACATTGAAAATAATAATGAAAAATAAGAATTCCTAGAAAAAGAGAATAAGGAACATGAATAAACTGACAATGCCCTGAACAACTCGCTCCCTGCAGCTGCAGTTTATGACCCTGCTCTTTTCTTTAAAAGACTAAGTTCTAAGTGCATGCTTGCATTCTGTTACTGTTCTGTTATTCAAGTTTGGTTTGCTCTCACTGATGTGTGTTTTATTAGACTTTAGTTTTGCTGCAGACTGGAACTACATTAAAGTGAAGATGAACAGATCAGCACAGTGTAGTTGTGCTTCAAAGTGTCGGGTCAAGGGTGTGACGTGTGTTTCACGTGTTGTGTTTCCGTGACCTGGCATCACACTCTCTGTCATTTAATCCAGGGTTCAGTGTGATTTCTCCTGGCACTGTCACTGCTGATCACTCTCTCAGGCAGGCACACACAAATACACACATGCACACCCCCCAGACACATACCTGGCTCCATGTCATGTGCTAAGAGGCTTTCTAATATAACTCACAAAAGTTCTGCTAAGTTGAACTGGATTTTCATTACACGTAACTGCAATAGAGGCTTGTATTCAACCATGATCTCACGAATAATGTCAAAGATAAAATGTAAAATGTATCTAACAACTAATCTATTTACTTATAGTCAGAGGTGGACAGTAATGAAGTACATTTGCTTGAGTACTGTACTTAAGCAGAGGTGTAAAGAGTACCTGAAAACCATACTTGAGTAAAAGTACAGATAAAAATGACTTCATTACAAACTACAAGTCACCAATTCCAATAAGACTTGAGTGAAAGTCTTAAAGTATCTGATTTTAAAATAACTTAAGTATTTTACTCAAACTGAATGTAGGCTCAAAGAACAAGAAATGTGACAAACAAGAAACATTTATTTATGAGGTTTTATTTCCAAATATAGAAATAAAATTGAACACCTCAGTATTTCAAACTAGCACATAAAGGGTAATACCATCCAGTACCTTCAGCACCCTGCAGATGGCGATATCGCCTCTTCCCCCCAAGAGATTAGCCCTGGCAGATAAAGATGGCGACTTGTGGCCCACAGTCACGGTGTAGTGAGTAAAGAGTCTGTTCAGATGGAGTGGAGTAAAGAGTTCATATACTCAATCAGAAATGGAGTTGAGCAGAGAGTAAGAGTTGCTTATATTTTTGAGACCCAGTACAAGTACAAATTAGCCAAAAAAATACTTAAGTACAGAAACCCAAGTCCATTTACTCAAATACTTCACACCACTGCACTTAAGTACAGTTTTAGAGTATCCGTACTTCATCTTTTTTTTGGAAACTTATAGCTTTCACTTCACTACATATCTGTCAAGGTTCTCGTTAATCGTTTTTGTCTCAGTTTTCTAAAGCGTGATTGTTTTTTTAGCAGAAATAGTTTTACGTAAGGTCTGTACGCTGTAACTCTGCCACGCCAGACGGACAGTTAGCTCACGCAACTTTCAGCTTCTGCTTAAGATAAAGGACTTTCACAAGTTTGACTAACTGACAACGCTGAGATGTGATTGTACTGTTATCACTAGAGACGTGAGATGGAGAGTATTGAGATGTTTTTGATGTCAGTCAGCCGTGTTGCATACTTGTCTGTTTAAAGTGGTTTTGCTGTATTATAGCCAATGTTATGGACCTGGGGTGTAAAGTTGGTCGGATGTGTTCATTTTTTCCATTCCAGCCACATTTACAGCGGTTCAGTTGTCAACCTCAGTCAAATATATAGTGCATACACATAAATTTTTAGTAATCGTGTAGTGTACAATTACTAAAAAAATACTTGTTTTCAGTTCGGCTTGTGTTTCATTCTGTAACATTCCGCCTTATTCCTTATGCTACATCTTCTACAAGCAAGTTAGATCAATTAGATAATGGATGTGTGGTGGCAATAAATCAACAATGAAGTGAAATATGTACTTTAATAAAGTATTTTTGGATTTAGCATTTACTTCAGTACTTTTACTTCAGTGAAATTTGACTGTATGACTTTCACTTGTATTGGAGTAACATTGGACTAGTGGTATCTGTTCTTTCACTTGAGTAATGAAGCTAGGCACTTTGTCGCCTCTGCTGATAGTGTTACAGAAGTGGGTTTGTGGCAGAGCTGCCACCTGTTTTTTCTTAAGCTCTTAATGTAAGATCACCCTTGTATCACTCCATCCTTTAATATAAGCTCACTGACTGAGATGCTCATGAGGCTAAAGCTGAGTTCTTATTCATAGCTGTAAGAGCTGTAAGAACTGGGTAAAACACATTTACACGAACAGACAGTCCAAGGTCAGCATTAACCGAACAGGTATAATCCAAAACTCCAGAAAGATGGCAGCGTCAGAGGGAGTCAAACATCTGCATACAGGCAAGTTAACAGGCAGAAGCCAAAAACAGGCAAAAGTTGTAAGTCAAAGTACAAAGAAAAGTGAAATGACAAAAAGCAAGAAGGATCAGTGAATGCTCAGTACGTGTGAATAATAGTATTGCTGCAACCGTCAGTCTTTATATAGTTCTGTGGATTTTATTCTCTGGAAATATCGAGTGGCTTGTGGAAAACTGCAGAGCCCTGAACATCTGCAACTGTATTTTACCATTCAGAAAGGAAAGAAATGGCTACATACTCATTCATAGTGCTCTATAACACACATAGGTATCTGCTTTGGTCACAGACAGATTTTCCAAACCTGTTGCTGCATTTTAGTGCTTAAATCTTGCCACTGGATTTTACATAAACCTTTAGAGCAATTCTGCTGCATCATGTACAGATGTTTGAAGGATCAAATCAGTTAAATCACTTCAACCCTGGTTTGTGGTCTTTTTAGCTCATCACTTTCTTTCACACTTTTACACTTTTCTTTCATCAGTGGCACAGGTTTAATTTGGACTCTGGTAGGTCTGAACCACCTGGACCCATATTATAATACATTTACTAATATGTTTGTGTTCATTTATGTGATATTTGTTTATGTATTATTGTCACCATTATGGGTGTTTTGGCAATAAAAAAATAGGAAAGCTATTATTATTATCTATTTAAACTCATTGAATTTAGAGTGAGAGTTTAGTGAACATCTTAATGTCAGTTCAACAGAAAATAGACGATGGTGCTCAAAACCAGGTTTCTGGCTGCCCTGGTTAGATGTGGTGTCACTGAGATGGGCTGACCCCAAGTTGCTCCAGGGAGAGACTGCCCCCTGTAGGTAGGGAACGGAAGTCGCTTTGGATAAAAGCATCTGATAAATGCTGTAAATGTAAATGAGACACAAGCACAGGTTTAATGAGATTTAAAAACCTACTAAACCAGCAAACTTGTTCGTCCTGAACATTAGAAAAGTGATGCTGTCTCAGTTTGATACAGCAAAGATGCTGATTGTATGTGAACTACATTTTCCAATTGTTTTGTATGCACAGGGACAAAAGGACATGACAGAAAATCCTGATTTGAACCAGAGACCCTCTTTTATTTCAGGCCGGTTGTCCGTGTAACTATTGTAATTGTTCATTTTATTTGAATTGTACTGTTAAGTGGTCATATGTGTGTGTATGAGATGAAAGTTACTTGCTATTAAATAAAGTTCCTCAGGAATAAGCATTAATGCTACCATTTACGTATGTATGTCCAGAACAGTGTAATGTAAAACTGCAGCCAAAATGTTCAACTGAATAGCTAGTTAACCAAATTAGACTCTTTAGAGTGGTAGAAAATGACCAAAAGGCAAAACAACCTTTCTCAGAAAATGACCAAAAACTACAACTGTAATTTTATTGGTTCCGTTTGAGTCATCAGCAATGAAATGTATGGCCACATAAAGTCATACAGTTATCAAACTGGGACAATCCAAATAATGGCCAATTTAGTACCACACAGGTTTTTAATAGCAGTTTTGACAAAATTGAGGTATTTAGGGATACACACTGTGACACACACACCAGAAGATCACTGAAAGCGTTCCGTTTTCCAATATGCTTAATAAGGGATCCAAGCATGTAGTGTGGAGTATCCCTATTGTTTTGGTGCTGATTTTTATTATTATTATTCATCTGGCTCGAAGCGCGCTGGTGCACAGGTACATGCGGAATTCCAACAGCTACTCAGGCACCAACAGCCACGCGACTGCGCCAATAGGTGGCGCAATAACAAGCACAGTTTGCGTTGAGTCTCAGCAATTATGATCCGTATGTACGATTTTCAAAACTTGCAGACCTCGCAGACTAATTTCCAATTTTTTTGCTAATTTGCATAATATGCAAAACCAACTTTTGAAAACTAGTCCCAGTTTTTTGGATGAATCTGCACAGTTGTGGTCTCGTTGGAATCGCAAGACACTCATTGTCAATGATTATCAAAAAAACGTGCAAATTTGCAAACAGTATGGCTGCCATGTGCAAATTAAGCTTGTCAGTTTTGTATACAATGAGTTAAACTGCAATTACTCATAAGCCTTTGGGTCAATGCTTACCAAACTTCATAAACCCATGCAAGGTGTCACTCTACAGCAGTACCCCAAATTTCTATCCATATTTACCACGTGGTGGTGCTTTGACAGCTAACAAAGCACTTGCACGAAAGTGCCTCTGTCTCTCCAGCCTTTGGTCAATGAGCTCACAAATTTGCGCTCCACACCAGAATACATTGCTCTAGCTCATTCTCAAACGTAAGTGCTATCATGTGACCGTATCGTGAAATACATGGCTGATGTCAGCCAAAGGGGTGCCAAAAATTTCAGCATGGCAAAAATCATGGTTGCATTTGTTGACATACAAGCTTAGATGATGCAGTTCAAATTTGGCCCACATTGCCCATTGGGGGGCGCTATAGCACACATTGAAACATGATATTGCTGACATGTATCAGGGATGGATGCAAATTTTAAAACCTTGGAAATGCTTCATATAACTTTCTTTCTTTGCACATAATTTTAATTATTAGAAAATTGTACTTTTACAAACTGATCTCAGGTCTTTTGTCTTATTCTTGTCTTAAATTAATCCAAAGACTTTTCTGAGCAGCGTTGAAAAGACCTGCAAGTACATTCACATGAATGTGATGAAATTTAACCCAATGGGCACAAATTACTAACGCTGGGTCTGATCTGTCTACAGGTGGATTTGGTACAGATGGCAAGAAAATTGTGCAAGAATGTGTGCAAAATTTCCTTGACATCGGCCAATGGGTGGCGCTCCAGTAGAGAATTGCATGTTTTGTATATTTCTTCCATTTTTCTGTATAGAGGGCTAACTAGTAGGTTTAGTTTATTTCGGACACTCTGGATGTTATGTTTTTACTAACTGTTGTTTAAATGTTTAAACGGCAATTTATCTCTGTCGCGTAAACACGCACCTCGTCTCTCTAGTTCAGCACAGGAGGCGGGGTCTCGTGTAAAGTATAATTACAATTTTTTGGCCCAGTCCAGCCCTGGATACTACTGTTTTTCGCGGAGAGAGAGAGAGAGAGAGAGAGAAAAAAAGTGCAAGTGTGACTGAATCTCCTCCATTTGAAGCCTCACTTTCCCCCGTCTGTCCACACTCCGACTTCTGTGTGATAACAGTAGTGTGCAGTGTGTCCAAAATGTGCACTAGTTCACTATGTAGGGAACGGTAAGAGAAGCCCGCAGTGCAGGATGGTATATGTGTATTCCTGTAGTGAACAGTGTCTGGATGTCGTGGTGATTCTGTAGTGCACTAACTAGTGGATAAACTGATGGCTGGAATTTTGGACACCACTATAAAATGACTGACTCACTTTATAGTGCCCTATATAGTAAACGAGTGCACTTTCGGACACAGCTTCAGAGTTGCACTAGAAAAAGCACAACAACATGTGCCAAGTATCGTGTACAGCGGATCTTCTGTATCCTTCATGAATGGCCTGTGCAGCTCAAAGCGTTCTAACCTGCATTGTTTTGGAGGACTGGGTGCAAATGGCCTTGACCCGCTCATCGCGGCACGTGGCTCTATTTGGTTCTTAGGATTAGTACAAACTCCTGTTGTACCAGCAAGCACTACCAGTGTTATCCACCCAAAAGTAAGTTCTTTGCTGTTATGACCTACACAGATTTGTTTTATTAAGTGAGATTGTGACACCAGAAATTATGTTTCAGCCCAAACTGTTGCCCAAGTACTTTTATTGCAGAAGTTACTGTGGGTGTGAATTTCTGAATAAAAATATATGAGCAAATAATATTCTTGTTGCAAAACAGAGACAGTTGTCACAGGTGGTGCATGCACGTCCAGAAAGCTGGTGCAACTGCGGATTTCCATTTCCTCTCACAATGGCTTTATTTTCAAAAGCTAACACAAAAAGGCTTGATGGCCAAAACCAATAATAAAAAAAACATGTTACATAAAAATTATAAAGTGATTTGCATGTCATTGAGTGAAATAAATAGGGGAATAAGTGATTGCCTGAAACCTAGTCAGCCCAAGTTGCACAGAGATTACAATCAATCTATCAATTACAGACACTCCTGATCTTACCTTATAAAGCACACCTGTCCAGTTTCTTCCATTATAACATCCGTTCCACCCCCCTTGGGAACGACCAAAGATTGTAGACCTGCACAAGCCTGGAATGGGTTACAAGACTATCAGCAAGAAGCTTGTTAAGAAGGTGACAACTGTTGGTGCGATTATTTGGAAATGGAAGAAATATAAAATTACCATCATTTTATAAAATGACCATCAGCCCAGAACTCCAGGATAAAGGGAGGGAGGATCTGGTTAATGATCTGAAGGCAGTTGGGACCACATGAACACCATTGGTCACTCACTACATCCTAATGGTTTGAAATCTTGCAGTGCCCGCAGGTCCCCCAGAGGAAGAAGGCAATCTTAAGTTTGCCAGTGAACATCTAACTGATTCAGAGAAGTGCTGTGGTCAGATAAGACCAAAATTGAGCTCTTTGACATCAGCTTGATCCGCTGTGTTAAGGTTAGGGTATGAGAAATACATTGAGTGGCCTAGCCAGTCTCCAGACCTCTATCCTATAGAAAATCTGTGGAGCAGATGAAGCTTTGAAGTGCCGAGCCGCAGCCTAGAAACCTAAAGGACAGAGAGTTTCTGTACAGAGGAATGGGCCAAAACCCTCCTGAGATGTGTGCAAACCTGGTGAGCGACTACAAGAAACGGCAGTGCTTGCCAACAAGGGTTTCTCCACCCAGTACGGTCATGTTTTGCTTGAGTATCAAATACTTATTTCTCTCAGTGAAAAGCATATAAATTTTTATGTAACCTGTTTTTCTCGATGTTTTTGTCCATAAAAAATGAAAGTGCCTCATAAATTAGAGACTGTTCATTTTTACAAAAACTTACAAATTCAGTAGAGGATCAAATAATGACTCCTCCCACTTTAGTATACCTGTCCTTGTGCACTGTGAATAAAATAAATGGAAATTTACACAACATTATGGAATTGGCCGAAATGGGAATTTGACTCAGTTTAATATTTTTTTGTTTTATGATCTCAGTAACATGATTCAAATAAATTCATGATTTTTTTTCTTCTTTCTGCAAGGTGTGTACAAGCACTCAGCCTTACTTAATATAAAACCTTTTGTAAACCTTACAGGTATATGTTTTGTGACTCACAGATAGTGTTCTTTTAGGGGAAAATGGAAATCCCTCTCTCTCCTATCTCTTTGTATCACTCTCTCTTTCTCTGTAAAGTTGTGCGATGGAAAGGTGAACTATTTATTTTGACACATTTATTCAGCTTTCGATATCAGTGTTGTGGTGAAAAATGCCGTAGTGTAATTCACCTAATTCGAATGAATGTAGTGCAGGACCAGCCTCTCTCTCTCTCTCCCTCTCTCTCTGTCTCTCTTTCTCCCCCTCTCTCTGTCTCTCCTCTCTCTCTCTCTGTCTCTCTCTCTCGGACGTATTTGTTCTGTAAATAGTCAAGTTACCGCATGCACACATGAAGAAGACACACAGAGGTGTCTTATCCCAGTGTTAGCTCCAGTAATAGGATTAGTTTGTCTTAGAGATTCAGTCACAAGTACGATTCCCACGTGTGACTTTAACGCAACTCAAAACAGCTGTCCCGCAGCCAGAGGGTGCTTTTGAATGCAATATTCCTGATTAAACGTGTTCATGTGAGTAATGTCTAATGTTTAGTTTAAGATTCTACTATAATAGTGTTGTATTTTGTCACCATTTATTATAAACAGTAAGTAATTTGAGATCGTATAATAGTGATTTAAACAGTTAATGGCGCTTTAACACACACCACTTTAATTTCATGAAAAAATACAGCCTCTTATGGTTATGGTCAAATTTATGCAGATTTTGAGAGGGGTAAAAAAAATCTATAATTTCTAAAAAACTAGCCCCAGTTCGCGGGGAAAGCTACTCGAAATGCTTGTTTCTCAAAGAAAGGGGTTGTAGGAGATTGTGATCAGTGCTGAGGGAGTCGTGTGCTCTAGGGCTGTT
Organism: Brachypetersius gabonensis; assembly: GCA_037577145.1. Classification (NCBI taxonomy): domain Eukaryota; kingdom Metazoa; phylum Chordata; class Actinopteri; order Characiformes; family Alestidae; genus Brachypetersius; species Brachypetersius gabonensis. The sequence goes on along the minus strand of JBBJLR010139010.1, from coordinate 3,842 downwards.
CTGAGGCCGTGAGGGGTCCAGAACAGGTAGAAGTCCTCAAGGCTGGAATGTGTATGAAAAAGAAAGATCAGGAGCACCGCCGTCAGTGCCGTCGGTCATTCGACAACCCATCCTCCCCGGGGCGCCCTGATATAGGTCGCTCGTTCTGGGGATGTTGAGTCCAGAGGGTCTCATTTGGACACGCCTTCTGCTCACCTGCACCTGCTCCTCACAGGCTTGTGCTGATGTCCTTGTCCTCTTCCGCCCCTTGGACAGCGCATGTTGAGGCTGCCGCGGATGTGACGGCCCGCCGCCAGAAAGCCTTATTTAAAGCTATGAAGCTAGAAATAAAGGGTAACAAAATATAATTGTATGTATAGAGCCAGCTCTTTAAGCTCAGTGTATGTCACAATATATGCATTATGTAGAAGCAGACACACTGAGAGGCAGAGGGATATGTGGTTTTTATTATACACCAGTCTGTGTTTCTGGAACTATTATAGATAAAAGCGAGAGAGAAAACACATATATAGTATTATAAGTAAATCAAGCAGTATGTAATTCGTCTATTTGTTCCTATTTATTCCCATCTTCAGGTCACGAATGCACCTGTCCGAACAGGGAGTCGATCTACCAACATTTCAAAGGTAACACACACTCCTGTGCTTGAGTGTTCAGTGTAAAAATCTTAATAAGGTTATTTTTAAGACCGTGCAAGATTTTTCATGGTGTGACTGGCTGCATAATTGTTTTAAACAGAAGAGGCACTGCAGACGAAAATGAGGTGAATCATCCAGGGCATGTTTGGTTCTGAAGTTTAGCACTGGAGCTAACAGGCTATTGAATAATGAAAGGCACCCAAATTCTTTTTCCTAAATCTTTTCCATGATTTGTTCGCACTTGCCACTGTGGTTTAGGACATAGTCTAAATTACTGTGAGCTATGAAATTTGTCAAAATCTGTAAAGTGGTTTTACAAACTAGAACTTTCTTTCCTTTGTTCAGTTTGGTATAATTCCACCCAGAGAAGTGATTGTATTCACACCACAGACACACAGTGGACTGTGGGAGGTTATAACAAAGAGCCTAAGCAAGATATTACTCACAAGTTTAATGCCTCAGCATGAATATGACGACCACATTTTAGTCAACGGAGCGGGAATATTAAACTGTGCTAGCCTGCAACAACCCTGCCTGCACAGCCACTGGTCATGTGTTCCCTTTAGGGACCTTTGTGGTCCTTAAAGTTTGAGAGTGGAATTATACTGCAGAGCTTGAAGGAAGGTGATTGGTCATTTTGTCATAAATACTCACACACTTGCTATACTTATCAAACACTTGGTCAAACATAAATATTGTTTGTTAGCTACAGAACTTAATTTCCAACAAAATATGAACCTAATCATGTCTTGATTGATCAGCTGCATTTGATGGAAATGGAAACATTTGAATCAACTCGTTCTATTTATAGAGTCTATTTATGATGTGGTTGTCTACAATATGCCAGATTTCATACAACATAAATGAATAAACTCTACTGGATATTATAGGCGAGCACCTCCACCCAGAGGGCAGTACTGAACGGTGCCTCGCAGACTCCGGTCGCTCCCTCCTGTCAGGACTGCAGGTGGGTTTATGAAAGGGAACTTCTTAAAGATAAGATTGAGAAGTTTCAGTATTCAGGTTCACAATACATTTTTACTCTCACATACATGAACATGTTTTTTTTATTGTTGCATTTATATTATACATTTGGGATGGGTTAATATTTACATGGTTAAAATAAGAGTACTTAAATATTCCAAAAGCATTTGTGTGATGAAAAAACATAGTGTAGTAGATTATTTAGTGCTTTATCTTTGGTGAGATTTTGACTCACTACCAGCGAGATCGGATGATAACTCCGCGTTGGTTTATTTCAGTATTTCATGCACAGCTCTGTCTAAATGTTGCAATTTCTCTAAACATTTTATACCATTGATCCACACTTACTTAATAATATTCTATTCATTTGATTCTACTCATGCCTTTATAGAAATGAAGTGATCAGATGAAGTAAACAAATTCCAAGACGAGTTAATTAAACTTGGCCAGGGTCAAAACTGGAAGTGTTTTACTCAACACACAATTAGCAGCCGGCATTTTGGTTTTGGCCGATTCGATTTTGGTAAATCATGTATTGTTATTGTTTCACATGTATCTGTTTCACACAAAATGCGTAATTATGTGCAAATCATTGTGTTAAATTGTCGGTTGTCTCTTATTTGTAATGGAACACTTTGTTATAAAAAATAAGTGATTTTTCACTCATGAATGAAAACACCAGCTTAGCTCACTAAAGACAACCACGTTTCCACTTTGGCTGTTAGAACGCATTGGAAACGGGTGTGTCCTTTGTTTATTTTTTCCACATAGAGCGTGACAAGTAAACAAAAAAAACAAAACCTTTAGGGTCTAGCATACATTAGATAATGATATCAAATATATCTTCCCCATTACAAATTCGTCCATTCTCTGTATTATGATTTTTAACCGTTATTTCACGTTATGTCCTGTACTCTCCATTCTCCATTCTCCTTTATGCATGTGATGTGTGTGTCTAGTGGTGGGGGTCCAGTCAAGCTCAGAAAGGATGCCCCTACTATCATACCAGTAAACCACGCCCCAGACTCCGCGCCCACAACCAGACGGCAGGTAAAGCGCCGTCACAGGCGACGACGGGAGAGCAGCGGTGGGGGCGGAGCGGTGGGCTGCGTCTCGGAGTGTGTGGACCATTCAAGGCATTCTCGCACTCACACACACATACACTCTGACTCATCTTCCGAAAACGATGAGCAGCGGTGGAGGGAGTCTCGCTCATGGAGCCGCGAGAAGGCGCGGCGCAGGCGCAGCAGCAGCCGAAACACACCGAAACTCACAGCGGGGCGTGAAGGGGTGGAGCTCGTGCCTGTGGATGCGGATGACGGACACAAAGAGAACCGGTCCCCCCGATTTGGTGGCGCTGCCTTCAAAACACGCAAGAGGTCTTCTGTAAAGAGGCCAGATCCAGAGAGCAAACTGACCAATCACGGCCGAGGGACTGGGCATGGCAGTGAGAGGGGAAGCGAGGAGGAGCATCAGCCAATTACAAAGTCGTACGAGGAGCACGGGGAGAGGGACGCGAACATGACCGCCCCGGTGCTAAAGCACTCAAACACAGCCGATCAAAACGGCGCAGCTCAGCAAGCGTGCACTGACGATGAACTGGAGGTGTGCAGGTGAGAGAGAAACACTGATGGACGGTTAGAGAAAATAAATTTAAAATAATTTCCCCATGTAATGATTTTCATCACTTTATTTATTTATTATTGTATAGGAGTTGGACATTTCTTATTTCAAAGTTTCCTTGTCACTGTCGTGCTTTGTCTTCCATAAAGCTAATTAGTGACACAAAGTGAATAGTTATGTTCCAAACTAATTCAAAGACATCATAAATAAGTCTTTTTGTTTACTTAAGTTAATGAGGTTTGATGCTAATTTACGTTGACAATTTTATTGCAGTTCTTTAAGAAACTAACGGTAAGCTGGCTGAGAACAGGAAACTGCGCCTGTGCAGTTTTTGGTCAAAACAGAGATTTTGCACTCCTTGGGCTACTGCCTGCCTCTTTTTTTAATTGGAAATTATTATAAGAAATTATAATAAAGTCTTACTATGCCTTTTCCGTTTGATATATCAGACAGCGTGTGCGTCGCGCACCTGAGAGAAGTGCACACTCGGCAGAGGGAGGGGGAAAGAGAGAGAAAGACAGAGAGAGAGAGAGAGACAGAGAGAGAGAGACAGACAGACAGACAGACAGAGAGAGAGAGAGAGAGAGAGAGAGAGAG
>JBBJLR010139000.1:0-16535 GCA_037577145.1 Brachypetersius gabonensis | reverse complement strand
GAGAGAGAGAGAGAGAGAGAGAGAGAGAGAGAGAGAGAGAGAGAGAGAGAGAGAGAGAGAGAGAGAGAGAGACGATCGGTGCGCTCCAGAACGAAAGAGAGCAAGAGAGAGAATAAGAGAGAGCGAGAGAGGTTTAAAGTCCATGCACGGGGAGCCAGAAGAACTAAAATGAGTACTGCCACGAAAAAACATACTGCCACCAAAAAAGCACAAAAAAAAATCGGAGAATATTTGCAGGTTCCGCGTTGTTTTGAATATTTCCGCATAAAACGATCAGTTTCGACGAGTCCCGATCCACGTAAAACAGGGGGTTTACTGTATATAACATTATATATAGTTGGGGAGCAGTTTGAGTATCATATGAACCAAGTGCACCTATATGGTAAATTGTACATAAAGTGGGCAGTTGTACATGTAATGGCTTTAGGGTGTATTATATAGAAAATTAAGCTTGAGTTTCAATATATGGAATGGCATTTAATTCCATACATTCCATATATTCAGAGTTTCCACACGGGGTGGACTGAAAAGCTTATGAACTTTCAACATTTAACACAAGTGCAATTATTGTGAAATGTAAGCACAAAGGCACACCAACTGCTCAGCCACGTAGCAGTGGACCACAGAACCACTGCTTTGTGAAATTACCTACCCAATGTTGCATCACTAAATACAGAGTTTCAAACAGCTTCTGAAAGCATTAGCACAATAACTGCATCTGGAACTTTATGAAATGGTATTCCATGGCAGCAGGCTAAGATCACTGAATGGAGTGGTGCAGCACATTCCACCACTATGCTCAGAAACAGTGGCAACATGGTCTCTGGATGGCTAAATCACAGTTTGTTATCCAGCAGCTTGATGGATGAATCTGGGTTTGACTGATGCTGGGAAAATGCTACTTACAGGAATATATTGTAGCACAATAAAGGTAAGGGATAATGGTCTTGGTTTTTCTGTATTTGGAATACAGCTCTACTGGAGGGATGTTAATGATACAATATTCTAGACTATTGTGTGCTTCCAGCTTTGTGCAGGAAGGCCATTTCCTATTTCAACATGATTTGGCATGGTTTGACAAGTTTTTGGAGCTTTTAATTTAACCCAACCCAACACTTTTGGAATGAATTAGTGTTATTCTGAGCCAGGAATTCTCATGAAACATCAGTGCCTGACCTTACAAATGCTCTTTTGACTGAATGGGCACCAATTCCAACAGTGAAAAACCCACATTAATAATGGAAGTCATGGAATTGTTGTGGGCAGGTGACAAATTAAATTGAAGAATTAGAGTCTAAATGAGTATACAAACATAGTGAGTGCAGATGACAAATAAAATTACTTATACAAGTTAATTTACATCCTACCATGATCTACAGTATAAATAAAATTGGATGTATTGCAATTGTAACAAGTGAAAGAGGACCATTAGAATTTCATAACTGTTAGAATTTATAGTTGTTTATAAGAAAAGATAAGAAACTAAAAACATGTTGTAGTTATTTAGAGTGACACCTGGTGGCTGATTTGTTTGCCATTATGAATGGCTATTGATGCCCACGGAGTAAGCCAAGTGTCCAAGTTCTAAAATTTTAGCTGAAGTGGTTCTTAAGATATATTGAAATGTGTCAGTTGCAGCACTCCCTACAATAACAGACTCTGTTCTTCCAGGAAGACTTTGCACAAAATTTCAGGGAACATAATATTGCATTCAGCCACAAAGCATTAATGAGTTTAGATATACAAACACCACTTCATTCATCTCCAAAATATTTGATGGTGCTCCCTCAACCCCTTACCCTCATGTGTGGCAGCACCAGAGCATCTCTACTAGCAGTGCCTTTCTGTGGAGTGCCTTTAACACCTGGACACACCACAAACTTAGTGAATTCACTTAGCATGTTTCTCAGGCATTGCAATATTAATCCTTAAGCATACCAAGACATTTTGGACAACATGACTGTGCCCCAGTGCATAAAGCAAGCTCCATAAAGACATGGATGAATGAGTACAGTGTGGAAGACTTGACTGGCCACACAGAGCCTGACCTCAACACCTTAGTGAGCCAGAATGAATGGGCACAAATTCCCACAGAAACTCCAAGATTTTGTAGAAATAAGAATGGATAAGAGTGGAAGCTGTTCTACCCGGAGAGGGTGGACCAACTCCATTTTAAAGTCTATGTATTTGAATGTTGGTGTAATGGTCAGGCTTCCCAGTACCTTTGTCCATATAATGTATAAAGCAACCCCCCAGTTTTATGCAGATCAGGAGTCGCGGATTCAGCCACACGCAGATATTTTTTGACGCATAGTTTTATGCGGAAATTCCCACAATAACGCAGAAACTGCACATACCCTCTGCCTTATTTTGCGGCGATACATATATTTTTTCTGGATGTTTTCACACAAGTGGACCTCATTCACATCGCCGCTGTTTCCCAATAGTTTTGTCCCGCAACCTTCCGAGTTGCATATCTCGGCACAGAAAGCACTCACACACTTCAAACTCCACAGTTCGGTAGAACCTTTCCAACGAGCCCTCATTTGTATTTTTAGTCAGAGTAGATCAGGTTTTATTCTCCGAAAATGGTTCACCTCGCTGCTGTGTTCCAGTACTTTTGTCCCACAACCTTCCGAGTTTCATATCTCGGTGGGGAATTTAAATTAAAAGAGACCAGTACAGGTTTACATTTTCTTTACATTTTCTTTAAAGGTAATGCAATAAACTGAGTGTAAAAATAAATGTAAGTGTGCTCAGAGCATATTTGTGGCATATTTACGGTTTACACTATAAAAATAGGCATATTTAGGCATTTATTTTTTACCAAAACACAACAACATGGTTGTTCACTACACATGTGTGCTCTTCAAACATAACCCCCATGAAAAGCGAAGGATTACTTAATAGTCAATTATGTATAATGCCACGCCAGGAGAGTCACCATCATGCCTAAAGATATTCAGCTGGCCTGCCCTATCCACAGAGAGCGTGCTTAAACTAACTGCACTTATAGTCCCCAATACTTCAGTTATCACAAACAAGGCTCTTGCCATAGACATCCTGAGGAATCCCACAACCTACTGACGGTTTCAAAAACATCTTAAGAGATTTCTTTTAAACAAAACCTTTGATTCCCCTTCTTAGATATTTTCTATATTTACTGTTAAATAATCTATGTTTTTTAATGCCTGCCTTGTTTTCGTGTTTGTTTATTTTCTAACCTGTAGCCCTTTGAGATCTTGTGATGAAAAGGGCACTATAAATAAAATGTATTATTATTATTATTACTATTATTATTATCATTATCATTATTATTATATATTTGTCTTAAATTTTGTTCCCAAATTCTCCGTAACGTATTCTAAACATTGTATTATTTTCATAAATATCATCACCAGCACAACGGATTTAAAGTATTCATTTTAGCCAAACCACTAGGTCACTACATTTCTCAGGAAATGTTTAGAAATACACCAGCAGGTGTAAAACAATTTATTCCATTATTATTATTTGTATTTTGTTTTTCAAGCAAATAAGCACTTGCTCCAATTATTTAATTAAACCATGCGCTTTACAATAAAAACCCACTTAAAACTGACTTAAAAATCCAAAAATTACTTGACATCAGACCTTTACACTGCAGTCCCTGGCGGAAGAGACCCCGGAGAAGTCTTTTACAGTACTGGCAGACGGTGGGCCGTGTGTAGGAGTGCACTGCGAACGTGTGTGGCACCTTCACTTTGCTCATTAGGATCTTGTCCAGGTGAACGGGCCGGCCCGTGTAAAACCGCCGTGCTTCACTGGGAGTCCGGGGCTGTAGAATAAATCCAAAATAGACCAGATTTACTGAACTGCATTCAAAGGCAATGCAAATTTTGGGCATGCTGGGTATGTTTCACTCAGTTTACAATAGTAGTTCAATCTTGAATTCAACTTCTGTTGTAAGTCCTTGGTTAGGGCAACTATTAACTCTGACACATCATAGCACCAAACAGTATGCAATACTTGCAAGAGGTCTGCATGGGTATGAAGTTGACCCATGCACTGGCCTGACTGATGCTTTAAAATTTGAAACCTGAACCTACCCATGGGTGTCTGAATTAAGTTCAAGTCACTAACTCTTGCCTGTGGAGTGATATCAGGTTCTGCAGCCAGGTATCTTAATCCCATTAATCAGGCTTATGGCCCTACTTGCTGCCTCCACACCTCCAAGGAACATCATCGGGCTCTGCCATCCCTACACACAAGGTAAAGCCCATCCACAATGGTCTTATTTGTGGTTCCCCATTGGTGGGTTGAGCTACTAAAGGCAACCAGCTTATTTGTTGGCATCATCTATCTTCTTGCACTACTGCTAATTTAGCACTTCGATCTCATAGACTCAGATTTTGGTCTACATTGTCATCATACAACATTTGTGAACGTAGTATGATGGTGTATGTAACTCCACCCTAAAGTGTTAACAGCAAGGCAGGATGTCAATGTATGTGAAATCTATTAGCAAATTTGATTGTAGAGTAGTAGCAGTTCAGATTTTGTGATATTATGCACATAACCAGATATCATTGACATCACATTGTTCTAAGTATGTGTGTATATTGTGAGCTGGTTATACCATTTGAGTGTGTGAACGGATCAAGGCCGTCTCTTCAGAGGTTGTGCTGGTGCTGAGACTGCTGAGAGACTCTGCAGCAGACAGACGAAGCGACTGGCTGCTGGTCAGAGACGTAGTGGACAGACGTCTCTTTCTCGCCCCACTGCAGTTATTGGGAATGCTGAAAGCACAACGTTTGTGGTAGTTCAGCCCACAACCTGAAGGGGGAGACAGAGAACAATAACAAGAAAATCAATAAAAAGAGACGGAGAGATGGAGAACAATGAATACTCTGAAGGGTTCCAGCCTCCGTCCTGGAGGCTCCCCTGCCCAGCACAGTGTTTTCTCTGTTCACACCTCCACCCACTTCAACCCATTACCTGATTACTCGGGAGTGTTGAGCACGAAAAACAGTAATCTGCACAGTTAAGGTGGACTCCAGGACTAGAGCTAGAAAACCCCAATGCTTTATAGGAACACTTCACTCAGAAACCACTAGTATAACCTACGAAAAGGTTCCAGTTACCAAATTACTTTTCAAAGAAGTTAAAGTACAAGCATTAAATAAATACATAAATACAAATAATCACTTTAACAGGATGCAAGACTATGTACATGGATGCATGTGTCTCACCGTCACATTTGAGCCCTTGTCTCACGAGGCCGAACAGCATTTCACCACAGTGGTCACAGAAGGCGGGGGCACGATATGAATGCACATTTAAAGCATGGGGACGAATCTGGAAATCCTCAAAAGTAGCAGCCGCTGCAGGGAAGATGCATATAGAGCCATATTCAGAAAAATGCAGACAAACAATTTCTTTAATTTATAATGGAATGTTTTTTTTATATCTTCCTCAGTTAAATAGTCAATCAAGGAAAGAAAACAGCCAATTCAGAAGCGGTTTCAGCATGAAAGGAATCAAAGTTATGTAAAAAAATTACTTACTTATAACATCACAAAAATTAAGCTGATCAACAAAGACATTTTAGAAGATACGTTCACACCTTTTTAACAAGAATGTCAATTATTAAGGAGGCCAATGAAATACAGTAGCTATCATATAGTATATATAATGCAAAAATCAGCATCCCATTACAGAAAGGTTCAAACATTAAAATTGCATCCACAGCTAGTGCTGCAACTCACATTTCAATCTCTGAAAAACTCTGAAAAGTCTCTTAAAGTTCTATTCGGCTCTCTCAACATAATGCTTAATCCAGATTCAGCAGTAAATACATGTCCACAGCATGTATTGTGATGTAAAGGTTGTGATGTAAAGGCTGAAACTTCATGCAGTATATTATTTCTCAGCAGTCTATTTTTAACACAAACATTAACACTCACAATAACATGCCTTAATTGAAAAATGAAGGACAACATTATATCATTAAAATCTTTCTCATGCGCTTAACTTAAAGTCATTAGCATGTTGCTTTGAAACTAGACTCAACTTATATTCCTTAATCATGCCGAAAGAGTAAACAAGTATGCTGGTTGGTTGGCCATTCTTTTCTTTAAGAATTCAATGCATAACAGCAGATAGCTACATCATTAAGTAAAGTGGCCCTTTATAGTGATGTGTGAACACACCACAAAGCACAGCACACAGTGTGAAATTCTTTCTCTGCATAGAACCCATTCGCCAAGTGAAGCGGTGGGCTCCCAACAACAGGGGGCGCCTGAAGAGCAGTGTGTGAGGACAGTATTGTTGCTGGCACCATTGAGCTCAAGGGTATCTCAATGGTGCCAGCAACAATCCTGGGATATGAACCCACAGCCTTCTGATGGCAGGGGCAACTACCTAATCACTAGGCCACCAGAACCGTTGGGAGAGATTGACTAATTTCCAAACTGTTATGCAGCACTAGGCAGTTAGCTAACTGTGTAGAGGAAACCATGCAGAGTATACACGTTTTTTGGTTTGTAACCGTGAATGCATGGCAATGCCACTGGACTGGTCAGTCTCTGTACAGACATACAGTAAAAAAAAATTGGTCTTTGCCTACTGTACATACCACACAATTCAACAGGAAAGAATCAACCACCACCATTTAAATGCAGGCTCACCATAAAAGTAGGAAAGGCTCATAAAGAATCTCATGTCATTGTTGAAAATGCCTGATCAACATCTTTTCCCCCACTCTCAAACTTGACAGATTAAAAGGGGATGTAAGGTGTAGAAGTCACCCTTAACTGTGTGAGTGGTGCGATAAAAATAGACCACAACCCGTTCATTTACAAAATTAAATCAAAGAATTTTAATCTTAATACATTTTAAACATGTTTTTGGTCAGCTCTATGTAAGCTACACTTTTTGTACACAATCGAACACAAGGAAACACTCATTTCATTTGTTTGCAATGTCTATTATCATTTTGTGAAAAACATAATAAATGGCCTCAACTGCAACTGAATCCTACCTGTAACAGAAATACTGGCTCAATTTTATTTGAAAGATTGCTTTTATTCTGTCATATTGGAGGCCACAGAATCGTAGGGGGTTAAATTCTGATCTTAACTAGATCACTCAAAAACCTTGATTTGTTTTGTATGGGCCATTCACATATGAACTTGCTCTTGGGTTTTGGGTTGCTGTAATGCTGCAAAACCCAGTTGCACCTGAGCTTTAGATTTTATACTGACAGATTTTCTGTAGACAGCAGAATTCATGCTTTCATCAGTCACCAAGATCCAGAAGCATGAAAGCATCTCCAACCACATGTTTGACTTCTGAGGTTCTTTCTGTACAACGCGGTTTAAGCTTTGTGACAAATGTAATGAAACACATCTTCCAACAATGGATTTAGCTGGATTCATCGATATCACTTCTGCTCAGTTTCTTTCCAATGGTGAAATCATGAATGCTGACATTATCTGAAGCAGATATGTGGTTCCTTATTGTTTTCTAGGGTTATTTGTGACTTCCTTTTTTGTAACTTTCTTTATATGATTTTTGCTCTCTTTTTTACTCTTTTTGGTAGGCTAGCAATTTTGTTAGGCAAACCACTTCTGGGGAGATTCACCACTGGTCCAAATTTTCTCTTTTTAGAGAAGCTGGTGGCCTAGGGATTAGGGAGTTCGTCCTGAGATCAGAAGGTCATGGGTTCGAGTCCCTCGTCTACTAGTGACACCACTGAGGTACCCTTGAGCAAGTTACCGTCCCACAAACTGCTCCCGAGGCGCCTGAAAGGATTCATTTTAAGTATTTCTATTATTTTTAAGGTTGATGTATAGATTCAACCGTGCAGGCAATAATCAAGTCTGGATGTGCCTCCTCTAAATGATCTAATTATCAAAGAAATGTATCATATAAATTATTTTTCAAGCACAGCCAATTGGTGCTGAATTAAAAAAAACGATGAATGAATGAAATTATAAAATGCCTTGTGTTTATTCAGGGTGTCTAAAAATAATTTTGTTTAAAGATCTGCAACAATTACCTCTGAAAAGTATTCAAAAATATAAAAGAAATTATATTTTTTTCATGGCACTCATATTTGTAAAGACAAAACATACTGTTAGCTCATACAAACAGGCAAAACTGTAAGTTTCAGTATCTCATGATGAGGACTTGTTGAATAAAGGTAAAATATCAATTTAGCTTCTATCAATTGTACTGATTGTTAATGCTGTTTATTCGGAGCAATATTACCATTCAAAATGTGTCACAATTAGTGGCACAACATTCCTATGAAGAAGCACAAAAAGCATGGTTAACATAAAGTTATAATACCACCTTACTGTAAATATATAATTAGCTTCAAGTCATACTTTTATCATTGTATCTCTGAGTAAGCAACAATAAACAAAAATAAAACCGAAATATTTCTCACCAGACAGCACTACTTCCACCAAATCTCCCTCCTGGATATCTGCTGCAGTCTTGACTAGTTGTAGGATGTTATTGGTGGTTGTGTCATGCTTGAAGAGAAGGATTTTGTCATAGATCCCATAGAAGCCACACTCAGGAAACTGCAAAGAGAAATCGGATGGGGGGTGTCTGAGATTAATATTTCTTTTGGTCAGAATTTTCTCCCACTTGTCTTACCATGTGTGCTACACCTCCCAAGTATTTCCCAGAATAGAGTGGGGCCTGTTGTGCCCACGCAGGTGTGCTCTCTAGGGACGGAGGGTTTTCTCTCACTGCTTTATGTCAGTTAGAGGAGAAGAAGACAATAAGTGTCCTGTTCAGGCACTAAACCCTATTTTTTTCCAAGCACTGAAAGCTGTTTTCTTAAGACATACAGACTTCTTTAACAGTGACAGAACAAGAGGCAATCTGTACAAAGCGTTTGCTGTCTGAGCAATGTATGAAGGCATCCCATTTAATTGCATTTAGTTCCCACCAGGGTCCTGGGTACTCTACAAAGTTTTGTACTTTCTTTTGTCTGTCATGGATGCATGGATTCTTCATGAACCAATGGAGCAGATGTAAAAGTACTCATAAACAAATTCAAGATATAGGGTGTTTTCAGGGAAATTCCAGTAGGGTGTTTCTGTACTGTAACTGATCCAGTTGACTGCCTTCCAGTGCAAGCTGACAGCTGTATGACACTCTGCTGGTAGGAGATACATGAGCTTCAGAGTCAATCATGCTTAGCCCTGAGAGATTCACATGAGAGAGCCATCATCAGAATCACTCACCATGGGGCAAACACAAACTTGCAAGCTCACCATCGTCAACTAACATTTCAGCAAGCAAAGCAAAAGTTCTGGTTTTCTTGTGCAAAACTGGAAATAAATAGGCCACACAAAGACAAAACCATTAACAGTACAGAAGAGGCACCGAAAGTGAGAGGAGGGTTAAAAAAAGGTACACAGTATCCCCCAGGCCTGCCAAGAAGGGCACAAGGGAGCAATGCCTCCTCAGCTTTAGCTTTCCACTTTGTCATGTAACCCACTATCAACTTGTACTTTTGTGAGTTAAATGAGCTAGACTGAAAACCTCAGTTGGATTTATTTTTGTGAAAAATACATTTTTGTGTGGATTTATCCTCACAATTCTAATGAGTACAAAGACCTACATCACCTCTAAGCATAAAAACAGCGAAAAAAAAAATGTAAGCAAAATGTCATCAGTTAAATTATAACATCTCTGCTATTGCAAAAACATTGTCATTGTCCGTATTATTTTGTGTGATACAAATGAGGGAAAATCACATTGGGTTGTGTTTAGTTTCAACCAAGGTCCTATGAATCAAAACACAGGATTTTTCATTTAAAATCTCTTGGTATTTCACAGAATCCAATGAACTAACTGTCTCATGTCAACGAACCACAGCACTTCACACAGTGTGAACAGTCTGAAATTTGTCCTCCACATTTAACACATTTTCAGTGAAGCTGTGGGCAGCCAGCAATGCAGTGCCCAAGGAGCAGTGTGTGGGGAAAGTACTTTAGGAAACATGTGATACATGCCTAGGATACATAGTGCCACTGGTGGTCCTGGGATTCAAACCCACAGCCTTCTGATTATAGGGGCAACTCCCAAACCACCAGGCCACCATGTAACTTAGGCATGTATCCTAATGAGGGCCTCTAGGAAAACAAGTCCTAAAATAGCACAGACCCTCCATCATACTCAACAGTCTGAACAGGATACTTCTTTGTGTCCTACAGACATTTGAAGCTTCTAATAGACCATTTTTCTTTTGTGTGTTGCAGCCTTATTGTACATCCACCAGCAAGTATATCAACTTAGAGCCTAACTCTGAATATTACAGGATTGTAACACAGCAATAACAGGATTACTGTATATCCTGTACCACAAAAACAACCAAATTACCGACTACTATAAAGGTACACATAGGCACTGGTGAAAGAAAGGATGTCAGAGAACCAAAGAGAAGCATTCACTGTATCTTCCATTCCAGAACTCAATACAACAGCTTTCCTGCCTAGTTCCTGTTTTCTCATTGTCCTCATTCCTGCCACAGGTCTGTATATATCCTTTACTGAACACATCTTGCCTTTGTTACAGGAACAGAGGAACCAGGTCCTTGCCTTCCAGCTAGCAAGCGGCTTCCTCTACATCCACAATGCAACTGGAACCATCTCAGCTCTTTTCCCAGAGGCTTGTCCAACTGCCAAAGAACACAGTCCTGCCTGCTTGCCTTCCTCCCTGTTCAACATAGCACACAACAACAGGCAACAAGCAGGAGCACTCTGAAATGTTCTCTTAAAGCTCTTACTCCAAATGGTTAAAGTTCAGTGAAGTTGCTCAGAAAACTCACTTTTCTATAGTTATGAACAAGTGATATGAGTGATAGTGATATGAACAAGCCTTGGGTGTTACGTATTAGGCATCCAGGTGATACCCCCACCAATGAAATGTAGGTACTGTGAGTCTGTGCCAGCATTTCTGCATACCACATTATACCATTACACTGTCATACTGCTCCAAACCAAAGGGACTCACCTTACAGATGACGTATCTACAAAATGACTATGGTGACTTCATAATCTCTCTGTTTCCATAATATATGGCCCCAGGCACATGCACAATGCACAATCACGTCAAACAGGGAACAGGGAACCTCTCAGAGCAATAAGAATTAAAAACGTTTTTTCCAAACTGAATCAAGGAATATAATGGGGAAATGCTCAGGGTCAGTTTCAGCTCATTCATTGCATCTTTGGCTAAATACCAATGTTATCTGGACGAAAACATGGTGGAGGTGAGATTTCTATTAACACTGATTCATCAGGGTTTGTATATTGCATCAATTTGGGATATTTTTGTCTGTTAATACAACCAAGGTATTTTACTAAATCCAGATCCAACCACAAAATAATTTCATCATTAAGGGTTTGCATGGATGCATTAGGACTGATCCTCGGATGACATAAAACACACACTGAGCACATATGCTGACCTCCCATTCTTGGAATATATATTTCAAATATAATTTGGTTTAGCAGCTTCTGTATGGTCCTATGCATGTCTTTACCAGAGGCAAACAACAGTATCTGGTGAGATCATATCACTTCTTTCAGAAGCCTTACCTGGGCAGAGCATAACATTTCTAAGGGGGCTATGTGTTGCCAAGGATCAGGTTTCTCACCCAGTCTTTCTTAGGCAGCTGCACCTATTATGACTCTGATGAATTATGGAGGCCTCCCCCCTTCTTTTTTCTCTCCGCTTCTGCTATCTGCTGCAACCTCCACTACTGTTTGCCAGAACCTCAGCTGGCATTATGAACAGAAGTCTCCATGGACTTTTCACTAAACTACACTGAGGATTTAGTATGAGCAACTATGAGTAAAATAGTAAGTCTGAATGCCTACACTTCCTAATTTTATAATTAAATGGGGAAACCCACAATATACTACATGGACACCCTTCAAGACCTCTAGACAGCATTCGTATGGTCATTACTTACAGTGTACTTAGAATGGTTACAAATAATAATAACAAACAGTAATAAGCTACGCAGTGGCAATATAGCTGGATACTTTAAAGGCGCATTTACTTTTTTTTTAATGAAAGAGTTTGATGTAGTATACAAATGCTGTTCAAAAAAGTTCAAAATGTATCATTCATTTAATTCCTTAATTTGTATGGAGGATTTTTTCTTACACACACAAGCCAATTTATTTCCATTTGTGTCTACTCAGTCTGCAGCATTTTAGGCTACCCAACCACATCAATGTTACAAGCAGTAATTCATCCTGGACTGCTTTCTACACATCAATTGAAATGACAGAGAGTTTAATTTCTATGGATAAAGAAAGGTTAGAAAGTGGATGTGTAAAATGTATTGTTTTTGATACATTATCTGACAAGAATGTGTATGGTACCGCTCACACAGACAGGGTTTTTAGCCAGTCACTGCTTTGTAAGTCTGTAAACTTTTTAAACCTTAATATAATAATATAATTATTTTTAAAAACATGTTCTCTGACAGCTTTGCAACTTCCTTTTCTGCCCTTTTCTACCTTAGCAGATCATTAGCCACCATAATGTGTGAGTAGCAGGATTTTTCTGTGCCAAATTAACAAACGCCTGAAAAAGTAAATGTCACAATATTTTTGTGTATTGTGAAAACGTACTGACATATTGTAATATTATATTTGTGTGATTTTACCAAACCTCTATGTTCCGGTCTTAAACATTTAAAAAGCATCACTGATCACGGTTCAGAGATGAGTCACTAAAAGGAAGTGAAGCATGTTCTTTGAAGCGTTGACATCTTTTAAGGTAGCGGGTTAAAATCATAAAAATACAATAAATAAACAAAAGATTCCTAAAATGAGGTCTTGTTATTTTTAATATAATACGTTTATACTGGAACATTCCGGCAATTATTAATTTCCTCACAAATATGCTACACTTGCTGCATTTACACCGTGATATTACACTAGTCAGGGGTTAACCAATAGCCTAGTTGTAAGAAAGGTGATCCTAATTGGGTTCAACTATTTGTACATTCAATCACCCACTTCCTCAGGCTGTGCTGCTCCCAGACTGGGCAAAGACAGGTCGTACAATTGCCTTCAAAACCTAATTTAAAACATTAAGCTAAAAAAGGATATTTCTATGACAAACTGTCTAGTTCACCGACACACATAGCTCAAAATGTATTCGTGAAGTCATTCAAATAACTGGGACTTTCCATTATTTTGTCAGTTTTACATTCACTGTGGTTTAACGGTTACTCATCGTTAGACCCAAAAAGAATAACTTGCAGAAGCCTCACCGATCCATCCGCAGCAGCACCCTAACTTTACTGCTGAACCACCGATGGGGGACTAATATGCTATCTCTGATCAAGCCATTTATTGTTAAGGACGGCTGAAAATGGGTGGAGCGAACCACTCTATTAAACAATCAATACCCCTCATCAATCTGACCACACACTGTACTGGATATTAAAGTTTTCGATGCTAGAACCATGTCAATATCTCCACAACTGTAGGAAGAGAAGAGTCGCCAAATTCTAGCGATATAAATAAATAAATAAATAAATAAATAAATAAATAAATAAAATTAATAATAGTAATAATATTGATGCCACAGTATTAATATAACACTCTATATATTAATATATATTTATTTCAAATTATTGCAAACTAATATGCAAAATACTTAACTGTACTGACTAAACTGTATCTGAGGTTGCACATCAGTGACCCACATACTCATTAGTCCTTGTTGACTAAACAGAAGTACTAACATTGTTCCCAGTGACATAAAGAAGTAACCTTTGTGTGTGTAAATGAATCCACTTGGCCTCTTAGCTTTTGTTCCAACACAATGAATTGTGATTGAGTAAATTAAATGTAAATTAAATGTAATTTGCATTAAGATAGACCACATTTAGCAACCAAACACGCTGATTATAAAGGCATGCATATATCCAAATTAACTCCCAGGTTCAAACCTGTTTCAAAACAGTAGCAAAGTTTTAGTGCTACACGGAAGACAAAACAGCGGATCAGAACCACAAAGTTCTTAACAAGGCCAATGTCTGATTCACTAAAACATTAATCAGTTGGCTCTAAAACCATTGTTCAAGCTCAGACCACTAATCTCTTTGACCCCATTTACACATGGTTGTTTCATGTGACTAGTACACTGGATTGTAATCTTCTAAGATTAAACAAATGCATTAACACTTGGTAGTCAAATATGCCTCTGTCTGGTCAAATTATGATTGCTATGGGACATTAAATCAAGTCAGCTCATATCTGACAACTGATTGCTGAAGCTGATTATTATTTAAATGTTATACTCAAATGAAAAGTGTTTTTTTTATAATTTCCCTGCACTGTGAGTGTTAAACCACAGTTTGTATTATAAGTAATTCACGTAACTGTAAGCTACTATACACGTTTGTGTATAAAGCACAGTATATTTCAGATTAAGGTTTTGTTCTACAGATTTTTACTGGATTTATTTAAACTTTCTATTTTATACTGTTCTTGTCTCTGTGTCTTTGTGTCTCTGTGCAGTCATATCATAAGCAATTTCCTCAGGGATCAAGGCACAGTATTGGGAGGCGATTTGGTTGCTGTATGTGATTTGAAACTAACTACTGAAACACTTTAATTATAAATGGGCAACCATAAGAACACATGAACAGTAAAATAAAACAACCAACAAAATATATCATTTAAGTGTGGGGAACGTTTAACCACAGAAAACAAATAGATTAGACTAAGAAGTAATGAAATACAGCAATACGTCAACAATGAAACCAAGCAACAATACACACAATGTGTGTGGATTGATCAATTACATTTTAATCATATATATTTCGAATGTATGATATTTGTGAAAATACAATAAAAGTATGTATGTACTAAATAAACAAAAAGGATAACATTTGAGGTGATATAGAGCAGAATTAAAAAGAACGAAGACAATACAAACAAAAGCACTACATGATTCACTTGGAAAGGTCTTGGCAATATGTGCCAATAATGAGGAAGCCCTCAATGTGTAAATAAAAACAGAGGTGAGAAAAAAACCTTCTCCTCCTCTTTGACAGAGATGTTTAATTACGCGTCCCCTTGGTAACAATGGGGTAAAGACGTCATTGTGTTATGCTCATTAGCACTAGACAACCATTTGACTTGATGCGGGAATTTTCCCTGCCTTTGTGCTTGTGCAATTCGGAACAAATGTGTTAGCGTACTAGTCTATATTTAGCTGGTGATGTGACGTCATGGTGTTAAAGAGATGAGGGAGACAACAGGAATGTCAAAAATTCCTGGGCCCTTAGGGTTAGTCCCTGTGACCAGAGACAGTATAGACTGCCAGTTGGTAACGAGACAGGCCAGTCATTTAAGGGACATGGCTTATATATTTCTCTTATAAGAATCTTTTAGTGAGCAATCCACATTAAACATCTTAGATTCAATTATCCGGGATTAAAGTAAGGTAAAGTAAGTAAAGCGGCACCTTATAGTCCCGCATGAACACACCATTCCTTTCTCTGCATTTAACACATTCGCCAAGTGGGCTGCCCTCCAATCAGGGGAACCCGGGGAGCAGTTTGTGGGGATGGTACCTCGCACAAGGGTACCTCAGAAATGCTACTAGCAGTCTTGGGATTCAAACTCACAACCTTCTGACTGTCCTAAGGTGTGACTTTAACAGCTGTGAAAGAAATGTTTTTGAAATCTATAGCCCAGGTCCCACAAGGCACGTATACAACAATTAATGCGCTTTGCATCCGTAATGTTAAAAGAATATGTATCCAATTGGCCTCTGTCCCAAAGTGTACAAACGACAGGAAGCCTAGATCTTAAGTCATCCAAGGAAATGCATTCACTCACAACAATGTGTTCAAATTAACCAAAAAGACCCAAACCATTTGTGTAAACATGAATGAAATGAAAAACTTAGTTATGTATGGGATGCTCTGTCTGATTACAAAGTCACACAATAACAGACATATGACACAGAGAGGAGTGTAAAGGCACTCACATGATTTAGTGGTCATGGAAGACGCCAATACCAACAAAGATTTTTAACTTTTTTCTTTCTCCATCACTCATAATGCAGAAATAGAAAGGCTTGTCAGTCATAGAAATTCAGTGAATAAATATCAGTGAGTAAAGATGTAAGTAAAGCCTTCAGTGATGCACCTTGAAGGCCAGTGTGAACAGCACAAAATATTTCCTCTGCATTTAACCCATTCACCAAGTGAAGCAGTTACGAACACAGCGCCCAGGGAGCAGCGTGTGGGGACAATACCTCACTCAGGATACCTAGCGGTCTTAGGAATCGAACCTGCGACTTCTTGATCACAGGGCGAATGCCCTAACCACTAGGCCACCAGATTTAAGTGTGAAAGTGAGGTAATACAGGCTACAGATCCTCTAGTCATGCATCAACAATGCAAAGATTCATTTACAGTATTTAGCTGACGCTCTTATCCAGAGCGACGTACAACAGTGCTTAAGAAGTCCACGACTGTTTCTTAC
>JBBJLR010138984.1:130-16537 GCA_037577145.1 Brachypetersius gabonensis | reverse complement strand
TTAATACTTCCTTCCATATTTAACAAAAACAAATGCAAACAGCAGGATATGCCTTATTATACAGTATATATTTGTACTTGTCAAAATATTACACTGAAATGAAAAAAAAAAAAAAAGAAATCCCTGAGCACATATGTAGCTACTGTTCTACTTATGCCCAGACACCTGACAACGCTTCTGCTCACACAGTCGAGCTACTTTTGGCCTGATGGAGTTCACAGACGAAACCCTGAGAACATCTTTCAGATGGTCATCACTCAGCCTAGTCCTGTACTTGCATTTATTAAAGTTCATAGTAGAGAAAAGTTTCTCGCAGACATAAGTGCTTCCAAAAAGGCACATCACACGACTAAACATTTTTGACAGCTCTGGGAAGGATGGAGGCAACTCTCTCATAAATTGTCCAGTCATGTCTGCTTTTCCCTGTGCCTCTCTGAACTTAGTTTTCAGCAGACTGTTGCACTGCAAGTCAATAAGTTCCATTTGCAACACCCTTGGGACATTCTCCACATCAGCTGAGAAGGGGTCAGAAAACAGCTGGAAAGTGCAATGTGTGCCTTAAAGTCAGCAAAACGTTCATCAAACTCCTGTAGCAGGTTATCAATAGCAGACACATACTCCTCACCACAGAATACTGTTCCCTCCTCTACAAGAGACCTACATGTTGTGAAATGGCTGAGGTTTTTTTGCAGAAAGTTGAATTTTCCATAGCTTCAGTTGTAAGGTGAAAGCTTTCACACGGTCATAACCTGTTGTGATTAGCTGACTAGGCCCCTGCAGCTTCAGGTATAAGGATGTTCAGCTCCTGTGTTACATTCAATAGGAATGCAAGATCCATTACCCCTTTTGGATCATCAAATTCTGGAACATTCATTCTGCAATCTTTCATGAATTGTTTTACCTCTGCTTTTAACTCAAAAAATCTTTTCAAAACATGTCCCCTGCTGAGCCAGCGCACCTCAGTGAAAGAGTACATCACCATACGCTGACTCAATTTCTTCTAAAAAAAAAAAAAAGGCTCGGAACTGGCGGTGCTGTAAACTCCTGGACCTAATATAATTTATACATTTCAGAACCACAGACATGACATGTTTTAGACATTTGCTGCACAGTGCCTGTTGGTGTATGATACAGGGCAATACAAAACAATCGCTGGATTTACATTTTCCTCCTCCAATTTCCTCTGTAGCAGCGCTACCAGTCCGTTATTTTTGCCCGTCATGGACGGGGCTCCATTTGTGGTGATGCCGACAAGTCTGTTCCACGGCAACCTAGCGCATTCAAGTGCGCTACGCAGCTGCTGAAATGTGTCTTTGGCTATGGTGCGCCCATGCATTAGACACACAGAGTAAATCTTCTGTAACCTCAAACTGATCATTGATACCCCTGATAAAAAATGGCTAGCTGGGCACTGTCTGTAATGTCCATGCTCTCATCAAGTGCAACGGAGTATGCAGTGAACGTCTGCACTTTGTCACATAACTGTTGCGAATGCGCTCCGCCACTGTGTTTGCAGACAGTGCGACATTACTGAACAAACTCTTCTTCTCTAGACACAAGATATCTGCAACTTGCAACATGCATTTTTTCTCAGAAACATTCCTTCAGTAAAAGGTTTTCCTGATTTGGCGATTAACTCACTCATCGCATAACTAGCTTCAACGGCAGAATCAGCATTCCCCTTGGCTTTGTGGAAAAGACTTTTCTGAGAAGTTAATCCTCGGTGTAGCTGTGTCGCTCTTATAGTCCTCTCATCTTGTTTGTACTTATCATATTGCTCTCCGTGTTTAGTCGAGTAATGGCGCTTCAGATTATATTCCTTTAAAACCGCGACTTTTTCCTTGCAAATTAGACACGTAGCACATCCATTTAACTCCACAAAAAATATTGGGATGTCCATCGTTCTTGAAATACTCTGTGTTCAGTGTCCACTTTTCTTTTCGCCCTGGAATGTGACATTTTTATTCGCGGTAAAACGGGTCAAAGACAGTAACGGTCGGGGTTCAGGTAATGCTAATTGGCTGGTGCATGTGCACATGACCCAGATGATTCAATTTTTTTTTTACTTTTTACATTTTAAAATAAGAATAATGGTTTTGTATAATAAATGTACACGAAATTGTAGCTTAAATTGATGACTAACAACTAGAAATATTTTTAAATGGAAAAAAAAAAAATCAATGTTTGAAACGTGACAGCGGGCCGGATGGAGAGGGAGGGGGTGCCGTATGTGGCCCGTGGGCCGGGATTTTGAGACCCCTGCATCAACTTATATGGAAAGTTAGGAAAGTTACTTTATATTCCTTGTCCTGTAAAGAAAGATACAAAGATGCACTTCTTCATTCAGTGACTATTTATTTTTTTATTATGCACCAACTGTCACAGTGCGTAATGTCTTCCTAAAATCCCAGATATAACAACCATCAACTTCACTGGTCTGAATTAGCTCTGGATGGAGTCCCAGGAAGCCAAAGACAATAAATAACTTAAAAGAAAGTCTTGTTGGGTGTTTTGACAGAGATGTGCCTTTAAGGCATAACATGCCACTTCAGAGCTTCGCCATTGTATTTGAACTGTGCCCTAGAAGACTTTCAGCAGTCCCATTCTTCACAAGGCAAGCTATACTCTTAGGGTACAAGAAAACATTTTAAGGTTAATGTGAAGCAACATTAAAAGAGAAAAATACTACATTAGCATCTAAGCTGGCTTCAGTCTTTAAAGATCATATTGGAAGACAGAGAAAAGTCAATGTCAATACTTTGTTGATCCTTCTGCCATTTTTAAGTCAAAAAGAGAGAAAAAAAGTACTACATCTGTAAACAATACATGTTAAAAACCAGAGACACTTGAACTGGAAAAATGGCATTGCTTAAGAGAGAAAAAAGACACATAGTAAAAAACAGAAAAAACAAGCATTCAAACCAATGGTCAGAGAAACCCCTTCAAGTAAAGGGGACAAACAATAGTGAAGTTCAAACGATGGAATGGAGATTTAACACAAGTTGACAACTGAAGAACATAAAACCCAAATCACCCACGCAGTGAAGAGCTGAATTATGAATAGACTTGAGAGCACGGCAAAGGCAGCTCACACGAACCATCAAATTAAACCTTTGACGAGTCTGAGCGTTCTAGCAGTCTACATTCATGATTCGTTCCAACTTCAAAAGGAAAGTGAAGCTGCATGGACAGTGTGATGAAAACCATGCAGTGTTTGCACAAATACATTTCCTCCTCTAGATTTCTACTGTCATGTTATATGAAAGAAATGAAAGTCAAAACAGATCATGGTATCACCAAGTCAGAACCTTTAAGAAGGAACCGAATTATTCTTCTAATACCGAGCATCTCATGATGTTAAATCTAGTAGACACCCTCCCAGTGAGATTAACTTAGATCATTTTTTGAGCTCTGATAAAAGCTTCTGTGACCCAGATGCATTCACTAAAGACTGTGATCAGAGTAGGTACTCTGTTCAAGAATTGCACAGATCAGTTACAGTTTTGTCCTCCCATTTGTCATATTTTAAAACCATACACCCTTTAACTATGGGCCAGAAGGTTATGGGTTCGAATCCCAACACAGCCAGTGGCTCCCCTGCAGTGCCCTTAAGCAAAGTCCAGTCCCAGCACCTTGAATTTAACACGGTTCACACTGTGCGCTGTTCATGCATGACTATAAGGGGCCATTTTACTTTTAAACAAATAAATAAATGAATTCATTTAAAAAAAACAAAAAAAAACAATCCCAGTTACAAACAACTGAAAAGACTTAATGGCTGACACAGACATTACCGATCATCTTGACCACTTCATGGTTCGGGAACTGCTCTGTCCAAGACAAAGTCCTGCAGCAAGTAATCAGGGCAGCAGAATGCCCTCCTAGCAGAACATCAACATCAAACACTGTAAGAGAAGAGCACTCCTGATCATTAAGAGCTCTTCCCATCCCTGCAACTATTTGTTCCGCCTGTTAATCTCAAGCAAATGGTTCCGCAGCCTTATGGCCAGGACTGGGAGACTCAAGAGCTTTCTATCCTCAGGTCATAAGACTCCTCAACCACGACAAGTCTCACATTCACTCAGCAGTACTCTACATACCAGCATGTCTTCTGCACCTTTTCTTTATTAAAAGCTGATGACATTTATCAATTATCACTCTATGTATAAACAAGCTACAGACTACATGTACAGAGAATCAATAGTTATATAATTTACATTTGTGTGCACAAGTTTATTCTACACTATTTTCTAATTATTATCTCAGGAGTGATTCAGGGTTATGTTTTGCTGCATGTATGTCGCACATGTATGACGGTGTATGTGATGAATGAAGTTCTTGAATCTCGAATGTCTTGAGTCTTGGATCAAATGCAGTCCGGCAGCGGAAGAGGACAGCTTTGTTAAGTGACAGAGGTTTATGTTACTATGTTGGTTGCGACTACTGTAGCCGCTGATGTTCCCACAGCAATTCTGGGGAGCTCCTCAACGCAGACCGAAGAATGTGGAACAAACGCCCACACACCAAAGCAGCTATAGCAGGAGATATAGGGAAAGCACTGAAGCCAAAAGTGTGCACTGACCAAAAGCTGGAATGTGAAAGATTCCTACTCCCTGCATTTAACGCAGCTATTTGTCAAGTTTTTTAAAATAGAAATTAAAGAATTAGGTCAGTATTGATGTGGTCTTTTGTATTGCTACATTTGTCTCAAAGCTCTAGTACTAAACTAGAGAAAACTGATTAGTAAAACTGATTTTTCACATCTCTTTACTGTCTCTGAGTACCTGTTAGAAAAAAGAATTCAGTAGAAATGATGACAGGAGGGTTGGTAAGGATGGGGCACGCATCATATTCCAATCACTTCCACAAAGTCACAAAGCAGCTGGTTTCAACGTATAATAAACAGACCAGTGCATCCAAACAAAGGCTGTGAAACTTCAGCCCTGCTCTTCACTTCTGCCTTTTCATTTCAGCGGCATTTTGCAGATATCATTTTGATACGCTGCCTAATAAAGTTACGAATCTTTCGTCTGCTTGCGGTCTTTTCTTTTCCTGAGTCGTGTCTTTTTCTTTGTCTCCTCCAAATTGCCTCCAGAGGTCATCGTCAGGGTAATCGGAGACTTACACAATCAGTTTCTTCAGTTTAGTTCATCTGGAGTCGCTGCTGTTACAGCACTGCTACCATTCTTCATTTGCTTCTTTGACCAGGAACTAAAATGCCAGGCACAGAGTGAGTTTAAATATAGTCAGCATCATTGACACAGTCTTCAAATCAATGGACAGAAAAAGCTTAATGAATGGTTTGTTTGTCCCCTTTGTGGGCATATGTTCTTACAAACAGATCACAGTTAGGCAAACACACCTAAAGGACAAGGTGCAGTGGCGGGCTGGTTGTCGGGAGGTTGATGAAAAGATAAATAAGGCATTGAAGGGTCTCTTTTTCAAACCCCTCTGAACCTCATACGGCCAGCAGTGGAAACATAGCTTTTATTCATTCCCTTTGTGATTCATTAGTGGCGGAGTGAAGGACAAGGCTAAAACTGTAGAAGCACGCCAGCAGCTCCAGCTCACCTAGCAACCATCCACCACAGGACGACCAGCAAAGCTGTCACAAGCAAGCAAGCAAACAAGCAAAAAATACATCTAGCATGCACTGCATACGGAACCGCTGCTTAAAAAGGCTGTTTATCTTTTCTTACTTAACCTAATTTTCTCCCCAGTTTAGTCACTGCCGGATTTGTTTACCACTGGCACAATAATACAGCAAGGAGTGTAAAAGCACATGCTTTCTCTAAGCAAGTGACATCAGCAACTGCCGATGCATCATTATAGCTTGCAGGAGAAAGTCAGTTCTTTTAAGTCAGACAACGGACTGTTAGTATTCCACTCAGTGAAGAGAGCAGCCTGTCTTATACACCTACACTACCAGTCAAAAGCTGGGACACACCTTCTCATTCAACCATTTCCTTTGTTTTTATTATTGGCTACATTGTATGTTAATATTGAAAACATCACCTATTGCTCTGATGACATCTTTACACACTCTTGGTATTTTTTCAAATCAGATTAATGAGGAACCGTCCTGGAATGGTATTTAATTAACAGATGTTCATCATGAAGAGTTTATTAGTGGAATTTCTTGCCTTCCGAATGTGTTTGGGATCATCAGTTGTGATGGTAGGTTTGGTATACAGATAGTGATCCTATTCCATTACGCTTGTACTCCACAATATGGCAGGGACCACTTAACTAAAGTAAAAAAAAAAACAACAACAATCCATCATTACTTTATTGGAAAGCACAGCTTGTTTAACTCTTTTTGTTTGCTGCATAAACAATGATGAAGAAACACAATTCCTTGTGTTTCTTGAGCATTTTGTTTGTTTTCAAGATTAATCTACACTGTACAAAATTAAATAAAAACAAACATTGAATTTGAAAGTGTGTCCAAACTTTTGACTGGTGGTGTAGACGAAGCCAATTATGCTCTTACAGGTTCCTGGTCACTAGTGATGCTTAGGTCGACCCATAAGGGGCGTGTTCAGACAATCATATTAGAAAAGTTTACAGGTTGGGTGGAGCAAGTCAAAAGCTGAAAAATGTTATAAATAACTAGCAGAAACTCAGATGGTCACTGATTAAAGTGTGTAGGTATGGTATCTTGCTCAGTGATGACACTAGCAGTGCTGGGATTTGAACCCACAGCCTTCTAACCACAAGGCCACCAGCTGGCCCACAAAATCAGGGATCTGATCCCAGGAACTCTTGCACCCAAAGCGAGAATCATACCCCTAGACCAACGAGCCACATTTACACATTTTAGGGTCAGATGGGGCAGGTTGACTCTTATAACGGGTTGGGTGGGTTGAGTTCTACAACTCGATATAAAACACAAAATATAAAATGATTAACAGTGACCCATGTAAGATACACATATACAAAATATGTGTAGGACGACCAACCATGTAGGTGCACATGTACTGAATGTAGCCTGCTGTGATCCGTCAAGGCAAAGTTAAATGAATCAGTACACATAATTAGAGCTTTCCGCATGCTACTGTGTTTTCAAGCCTTATATAAATGAAGGGCACTCTGAAAATTTTACTGTATTATTAATTTTTTCGGTTACAGATGGCAGTCACACCATATTGATGAAACTGACTTAAATGACAATCTGGGTATTAAAACAGGAATATGTTCACCAATAGGTTGTATTTTTTTGTTCAAAATTTGCTACAGAAAAATCTTTTTGAAAAAAAAAAAATCTGTTTCTTCCCTTCAGTAGAGTTTTTGAGATCTTTAGATTTGGTTTTAATGCACACTGAACCCACTACGTTGACATGTGGTGGCCAAAAGCCTTACTGCATTTTTCCTTTTAATCTGTCCCTTATTTGTTCACGGGTGTTCAGAAACAAACTGCGTCCAGCTTTGAAGATACCACGCTGAAGCAAAATACTGTTCCCTTCGTGTAGCAAAAGATAATACAGCTGCCCACAGAAAGCTCTAATATTGTGTTTAGTGTAATTTTAGTATCACATTTTAGGTTGCTTGAATTACCAACTGATGTCAGTGTTTTACATGAATTGTCAGGGGCTACATTTCTGTATTCTGCCTGCCTGGTAGATTTTGTATTTACATTTCATAAGATTGCAGCAAACAAAAACAGACAACTGAAACCTCGACCCTTAAAGCTGGAAGATTTATGATTTCATAAAACTTGCATTCATGCTGCATATAAATATTTATGGAACATCAACTTTAGAGACTCTGTTTTCATTTTCAGAATACAATCCAGAACCTTTCATCCAAACAGCTTGAGAACCCTCAAAAATAAAGCGTCCAATACACCGTATACTGATGCTGGTACTGACCATGTGATTGACAGGCAGCATGTTCTGTCCTACCCTTACCAAGGTCTCAAAGTCAGTGCATACAGTGACTGATTTTGTCCTGTTACCTTATTAAAACCTGTCTCCACAGTGGGCTGTGTGCATGCATGTCAATGATGGGCAAAGTAAAATGAATCCGTACGCATTATTAGAGCTTTCCGCATGCTAATATTTTCAAGTATTATATAAATGAAGGGTGCTGCTGCCTTTACTGTCAAACACAATTTAAACTTCAAATTATTTCTTTTTCTGGTTACAGACGGCAGTCAGGCTATATTGATGTAATTGAGATTATGCATAAAACGTGCAAACAATATGAGCAAATTCCAGCATGCAGACACAAATATACACACGCATACAAAGGACAAAAACAGAAGCAGCAGTCAGAGTCGCTGGATGCCACCGAAACCCACCTGTATGTGTCATTACTGCAGAGGGACAAGACATACATACACACACACACACACACACAAACAGAGAGCAGGGTGGCACCTAACTCCACTAAAGACACACTAATGCACTCTGACAATGTGTCTCTTTAAACCACATAGTGTTCACATTAAAACACACACGGTGCTCCATCAATACACTCACACAAACACACAAAGGAAACTGCACACAATTCTGTTCTCATCACCCCATTCACACACTTACAGTGGAAGCATAATTGCCAGGGCAGCCCTGGGACTTATAAGAGACAACGACAGGATTGTTATTAGCCTTAATAATCGTAATGTGGGAAAAGACAATTCAGTAGGAAAGAACACAGTGGCCTCTTTCCAAATACACTGCATCTTAATACCTTCGGCAAATGATCACATGAGGCTTTAGGGCAGCAAGACAACAGCAACAAAAACTAAGCCAAACAGAAAACTGGTTTAACAGGCACATCTTGGGCTCTGATTTCATTTACAGCGTCTCTGTGCACAGATATAACAAAGACAACAAGCAAACAGGCGGACAAACACGTAGGAATGAGACGGTCAGTTTATTACGATGACAAAGCAGCCCTAAATTATCCATTGTGCCCTCACATGTGACAAGCAGATATATAGGATATAACCACTAGGATTTGTGTATACATCTTTAAAATGCAGGTCATTTGTCAGGTAAGTGTATATTGCACAGTGTATATTGCACAATTTAAAAAATGCATTATGTGCTTCGTAGACCACCAAGATTGAACTGTTAGCAGTGGGGCTACATCTGTACTATGTCCAGGACGCAGTTTTTTTTTACTCACAATGATTCATGTGGCACAATTGCTTGTAAACAAAAAGAGTGAGTCCTCGAAAAGCCAGCAACATCCACAGAAAAGTCAGGATTACGCTCATGCGGCTATGATGTGGTCTACAGAATGCGGTCTACAGGTTTCTGTAGACCACATCAAACCGAGCTCACAAAATTCTCTGTTGTGTCCGCCTTGAGCCTTAAGGTCGTCTATCTTATTGCCCAGTGATCTCACATTACCCATTATAACAGACCACGTATCAGGGTAAATGATCCTCATCACTACTTCCACTAATGGTCTGTTTAAATACACAGAGTACACATTCAAATCACAAAGTGCCAGTTGCTGGGCTGGCATTACATTTACCCCTAAACTCGTAAATGCTGGGTAACTCCAAGACTGCATTTACAGTGACATTTCAGTTTCTTCCCAAACCTCCCACAGAGCTGCACTGTCTTCCTTCCCCCTTACTCTTTACACACTGTCAGTTAAATGCTAGATCATGCCACCTTGAAGGTCTCCTCCAGTGTATTTGGAGTTCAGCAGGCTAGTTAATTAGTTTATCTTGAGGTGCAAAGCACCTACCGACCAGATAGATGGCTTTGACGTTTAAAAAATTGTTTAAAAATGGGTGGTTCTAAATGTTAGCTTGTACTGCTGAACTTTTGAAACTTTTTGAACGATCTGTAGAACTCACAGAGAATGCCAATGTGAGTAAATTAGTAGGTTTTGACTGAAATAAGATCTCCTCTGGATTGCTACCTGGCTAGCATGCTCCCAAAAATAACATTTAGTTGGCTAGCTGCTGTCCAGAGTAACACAGTCAGACATTTCATACAAAGGTTAAAAAGATGTCAGGGGCAGCTGGTGGATAGGGAGTTGCCCTTTTGATCTGAAGGTTGTGGGTTCAAATCTCTGCTAGTGGCACCAGTGAGGTACCCTTGAGCAAGGTACCATCCCCACACACTGTTTCCCAGGTGCTGTGCTCCTGTCTGCCCACTACTTCACCTGGTGAATGGGTTAAATGCAGAGGACAAATTTCACACTGTTCATACTGAGGGCTGTGCTGTGGAACAAATAATACATTTGTTCTGTTTTGTCATGAAATGTGTTTTGAGCTTTTGAAACAGAAAATAATCGACAGTTTCAGTCTTTTTATAGTTTTAACCATGCTGATCGAACAAATAAATGGAAGAGTGGGTGAAAAAAGTGGGTGAAAACCTGCTGTGAAGATGATGGACTTCCTAAGAATACCGTTCCTGTGTTAATTCAGAGGCCCCACGTTAGACAAGCCAGTCATTTTATACAATGAAATACAAAACTTCTGTAAAAGTGATTCCAAACTCTATTTTAGAGTTTTAATAGCTTTAACATGCCCATTTGAAATCAGTTGATTAAGCTGTTAGGGACACTGGACCTGGTGCGAGGAGCAGGAAAACTGTGAATGTTGTGAAGAGCAGGGATCACTACGAACAGGTTTTGGAAACACTACCCTAGACCACATACTGGCTTTAATTAAAGCAAGAAGTCCCTTTAGGCATTGTGTTATAATTAAGAAACTTGTCATAGATTTTAACTACTACTTTAACTCCTCTATCGCTTGAATTAATTTACTCCTGTTTGTTGTTCTTTATTTCCCAACATTGATTTATTTTAATACAACCCCAGAAAAGTCCATGTAAATCACAGGACTGAGGCATGACTCAATGGTGGCAGTAACAAAGAAAATGATTTTTTTCCCCATACATTTTGATTCCAAGAAGTACTGAAACTGTACTGAAAGCAATACAATTCAAGCACCCAGTAGGGCTGAATGATATGGAAAACATAATAGTATTGCAATAAATCCTGCAACATATTGTCATTCAGTTTAATAGATTACGGGGCCCATATCGTCGCTTTCCTTTTGTTTCAAAATGTACATTTACACCCCATCTATACTGTCCAAAAACCGAAACTGAGTGGCAAAACAGTCTGTTTTCAAATCATAGCTTTTATGATCTCAGTCATTTACACATACTGTATCTTCTTATTCAGCCTAGAGCAGTTTAGCTCTGCCCATTTATGCTAAAGTCTTGAAGAGTTTCAGCCTTGTGTTGCCTTTTGAATGAGCTGCAATACAAGAGAGCCTATCAGAAAGAGATCATTCTCATAGATCAATCTTAACATCTGTTTCATACTAACGGGGGAAAAAAGGGTTGGAAAAGGGTCATGTAGGAATGAAAAACAATGACTTATAAAATATATTTTTGGTAAATACTTTGGGGGGGGGGGGTTAAAATAGAATGAATATGTAGAATATAGGCCTTTTAAAACATCTTTGTGAAACTTTAATAGTTAAAGACTGGCCAAAATAAATGTACTTTAACTGGATTACAGCTCCACACCTGGAGCAGTTATTGGACACTGTGATTGTTTATAGGCTCATTTGCATATTACAGGCTTCCATGATCGCATATTGCTGAGACAAATAATGCAATAACAGTATAACAATATAGCCCAAGTACCCGGGCTATAACTTGACAGGTGTTCCCATCACTTTACTTCATGTATATCTCATTCAAACTTAAATACAAGATCTTCCTAAATCTAAATAAAAGAAACCTAAATAAAGATGATCAGAGTGAAATCCAGTGTGGCTACTATTCTCATATACTGATTCTGATACAGAATCAGTGGAACAAATGTATGCATGAGGAACGGCACCTACCTCATGCCCTCGGTGGATTTGTTCTGATAGTTGCAGTAGAGTTGTGGAGTGCCCAGCATGGCTTCTGTAAACACAGCCAAGAAGCCCAGTGTCTCCACAAACAGCACTGAGTCCAGCAGCAAATAAGTCACATAAGCTGCCACAAGTGTGAACGCCAGCACACACTGCAGGTAGTCCACGAAACGACTCCACACCCAAAAGTAGCTCCAATCAAAATCTGGGATGCAGAACAAGATAATACAAAAGTCAGAAGTCAAGCAAGTCCTGGTAATTCAATACAGAGACAGATCCTATAAAGGCAATCTTTGTAAAGAATAAAGAGTAAAAACAAAATATGTATGGTGTTCGAAACATGAAAATATACAAATCACAGACAATGAGATCACTATATTGAGTGTTAATGTAATACTGTTTTAGTCAAGACATTGTGACATCTAAATGTAATTTAAATGTAATAATATTGTAATAACATAACATTTAGGTTGTGGGGCAGCTGGTGGCCTAGTGGTTAGGGCCACCAGCTGGGTTGCCTCTGCAATCAGAAGGTTGTGGGTTTGAATCCCAACACTACTAGTGTCATCAATGAGGTTCCCCTCATTAGTGGCAGCCCCCGCTTTACTTGGTGAATGGGTTAAATGCAGAGAAAGAATTTCACACTAATAAATCAGTAACTTTGTACAAACTGCACCTTGTCAGACAGAAGGTCTCATAATATCAAAGAATTTACTCAATTTCTCTGCAGCCTAATTAATGTAAGTAACGAATACAAAACTGGTGTTTTTAACTGGTGGCTTACAGCAATGCTAAGGAAACATTGCACAGTCTGTATAAGAGAAATTATGATAAACATTAGACCGTGTTTTCGATATCTGAGCAGAGAAAGATACACAAAAGACTTGGAACTGTTTTGGTGACACTGTTATGTAACTAGACACTCTCACAGGCGTCACACAAAAGAACCTCGCACTAAAATCGAGATCTCAGTTTGTTGCTTGATCGACAGTGTCGATTCTGCAGGCCATAGAAAGACTGCAAAGCTCACAGCCCAGCAATGAGATGGTAATGTGTGGTAAAGTGCAGTGGATAGCTCACTGCAGTAATCAGGTATTTTTTCCACAAGACTGCAGTTAAACGAATCGCATTTTAGATCAGAAGCACCACACTCCCAGTTTACTGGGAGTTATACGCTGTGTGTGTCCTATATCAGTGTTTGTGATTGGAATGTGTCTGGATCTAGCTGTCCTAACATTGTGGTGCCTGATCATGCGTTGTAATTCTGTGTGCTTGTGTGTGTACACAACAGGTGAGCTAGGCTACATTAATAGCATTTCTGCTTCACTCATTAAACAAGTCATGAATAGCCATTTTGTCACCTGTGAAGGATAATATACTGCTCTGCCAACACTTCTGTCTGTGTGTTCAACTCATATCTTTATTAATCATTAAAAACTGGTTTAAAACTGGGTTTAAAAAAGACTGAACTGCAAGGCATACACCTGCTGCGATTTAAAAATCTAAGAAAACAGTAAATATCATGAGCAAATGTGACCAGTCACATTTACTCAGCTGCGCATTACCATCACAGTGCTGTGCTGTGAACTTTGCAGTCTTTCAATGGCTTGCAGTATCAGCACTGCTGATCAAGCCGTGAACTGAGATCTCGGTTTTAGCGAGATATTGTGTGCACGTCTGTGAGTTTGTCTAGTTACATAACAGTGTCACAAACAGTTCCAAGTCTAATGTCTATCTTCTTCTGCTTCCAAACAGAAAACATACATTCTGTTCATCATAACTGTTCTTGTACTGACGGTGAAGTGTGTCATTAGCGTTGTTATAAGCCAGGGAGTTTACAGCAACCAGTTAAAATCACCATTTGTTACTTAAATTACTTAGGCTGCAGAGAATTCGTGCAAACTTCTTGATACTATGAGAACTCCTGTTTGACAGGATGCAGTTTATAAGAAGTTACTGAATTAAAAGACTTGAAAAGGATTCAATTAAGAGAGACAATACATTAACGATTCATTAAACAGCATAACATCAATTGCAGCACCTGGTTTTGCCATGAAACTCCAGATTTTAGTCTTTGCAAACAACCACAGTCAGTTTTGCTGCATATTTTAATTGCACCTCCTAGAATTATTTGCCAATACGACCTTATCAAATTAGTGTATTGTGTTGATCCGGCATGCTAACACTTAAACATGCAATTAATATGGAGGCTAAGCAAATTCAAGCAGCAGCTAAAGGGCCCTCATGTGCAAACAAAGGTTTAATATCCAAACCCTTTTGTGGCTGTTTCAGGCACAAATCAGTCACATTCTACCCGTGAGTTATGCATGAGACTGACACATAAGCGTAAACCTGCAGTTTACTGACTGTGTGCTTAGGAAAACTCAAACTGTGTTTTGCTCCCTTATGTTTTTGGAAAGTTACACAAAATGTGGAAGGAGATTTTATATGTGTGGCTGATTACACCTTCCACACTTACTAAACAGTAGTTATGCTACGATTTTCCTACACTTTTTGCATTCAGTGTAAATTTGCATTAGGGTCTCAAAAACGCAAGATGCAGCAGCGAGGAGGCAGCACAAGTCTCAAACATGTGCTGCAAGATTGTTTAGTGTCAGAATAATACTGTTTAACGCTGGAATTGGTTCTACTTGTGAGACGATGCAGCAAAGAATATGCCGTAATGCAGCCGCAATTTGTGTGCGCAGCTCCCATTATTCACAAATCCCGTTTTCTCAGCCTGAGGAAAAGAACTCTTTAGAAAATGTTCTGGCGGAAGAGAACTGATCAACATTGCTCTTCATCTCTAAATGTTCTAATTCTGTTTACTCTCGAGGTTGTTGATCACTACTATTTATCTGCACTTTTTTAATAGTGTGGGACTATGCAGTTTGCATAATTTGCAACAGTTTTAATTCAGCGTCGAATTCAGACATATTACATGTGCACCTTCGTACAGAGTGTTTTAATTTCATGGCAATAAAAAGTAAATACTGTGGGATACATAACCGTGTAGACCAGGACATTTAAAAGTGCTGGGGACTACTAATAATGGGTTGTGCTCTTCGACCGGGTAGACTGGTGGGAGCATGCATGCAACCGGGACACGGGGGATAAGATTCATCAGTTACAGTATTATTCTTAATTATGTTTGTAATTAATACCCATTTTCCCAGAGAGATGAAAATGCTGCTCAAGCTCACTGAAAATGACTCAGTAAAATAACAGTACCAGGTTATATTAACTCACCCATTACTGGAAAAAACGTGCTCAACAAATAATGCTTCATCAACGCAATTTACATTATGAAAGTGTTGAGGCCCAAACGTGCCATGAAAATAAAAAAAATGTGGTGGGAACTAAATGTGGGAAAAAAAGTGTGTGTTGGGAGGAAATGTGGCCGGAAAAAATTGAAAAGCAGTGAGGACCAAATGTGTCATGAAACACAAGTGGTGGGGAAACGGCCCCAGTATAACGACACATACACTGTTCTGTTTCAGTTGTGCTTTGCACCACAGTCCTGAAGGCACATTTTTTCACTATGTATATGGTTGAAATGAAAATCACTGCCCCACCAAATACTTTTGTGACTTAAAAAAAACAAGGATAAAAAACACAACAGACAGTAAGAGCAATATTTAGGTTTTATGCTTCAGATCACTGGTATGACTTTTATGCCGTCCTCTGAGAGCTCACTGATGCAGTCAAACACTCTGGGAAAACAGCAACCCAAGCACAATACAGGAGGCTGCTGCACAGGACTTCTGGGATTTTTTAAATAAATCACCATAGTATTCTCTTACAGTTCATTTCTTCCAGCTCAACATACTGCACTATTTCAACCTCAAAATATAACTGTCAAGAGTATAAGAGATGAAGAGGGAGGCAATAGGTTTGACTTGGCCGACCCAAAATGACACTGCAGGCCATGAAATGGATGGTGTGAATTTAATCGCTGCTAAAAGGAAAAAGGAATGGCATGATTATTGTGGTCTCTGTTGGAATTACTATTAGTTTGGTGCTGCCAAATTAATATAATTAAAATATTTGTGTCAATCCTGTCTTCATAAAAATGAGAGTTGAGAAATCTGTGTCACTTTCTTTGCTTACTGAAATTCAGTTTCACATTTTGAAAGCTGAATTGACATCTGTGACAGACTGTGTTATAATGAGGCGGCTAATCAGCATGATGGCAAGTTTATGACATTTCAAAATGATTTATTGAACTATTGATAATTACCAGCGCTGGCATTTCAGGTGACATTTCTGATTCAGATCAATTATAGGACCTTTGTCTATGAAGCTGGACTTCAGCAGACAGGTCTGTGTGGGAGTCTGTGTTAGTGAGGGAGAAAAAGTGAATGAGAGATAGAAGAAAAGAGGTCATCTGAACAAAACAAAGAAAGATTGCTACAACCCACCAGTCACACAAAATCACTACGCAACACAGCCCCACACTCGGCCAACGCAACACAGCCCCACACTCGCCCAACGCAACACAGCCCCACACTCGCCCAACGCAACACAGCCCCACACTCGCCCAACGCAACACAGCCCCACACTCG